>JABUQX010035142.1:0-15000 GCA_015478945.1 Trachelipus rathkii
AAAAAAAAAAAAGTTTTAGGTGGTAATAAAAAACAGATAAATATCACTGCATTGGTAAAGTATAAGAATAAACCGTAGTTAAAGAAAAGCTACATGTAACAAGTATCAATTGAAGTGAAAACCTAAGAGTACAATAGCAGCAATGTAACATGTATAACTATACTAACCTGTCTAATGACACTATTGCGTTTTAGATCCATTTTTAGTAATAAGAGTTTAAAAGCTTCAGCTTGATATTCTTCTTCTTTCAAGATATCTGATAGGAATGATTCCTGAATTATAACTTTGTTGTTCAACAATTGTTCCATTTTTTCTTCTTCAACCTGTCCTTCTTTCATTAACGTTGAAACCCATGATTTATGTTTTTCTTCAATTTTTGTTTTCTCCGCTTCAGCCAAAGCCACTTCTAACAAAGAATCCTTCATTGCTTTCAATACATCCGCTCTCCTAATTTCAGTAGAAGCTTCAATAAGGCCTGATAGGGTCTTCTTAATTTCTTCCTCTTGTTCTGTTATTAAATTTATAAAATCTTGGGACTTTTGACTTTGCTGAAGATTTAGTAGCTCTTGAAGAGCAGCATTTGTCTTTTCTTCTGATTTTGAAAGGTCATTAATCAACTTTAATCGTACCAACTCCTTTGCAGCAACAATTGCTTCCACTTCTAGTTGAAAAATATCTTCATTTGCAGATATATCTTTTAATAATGATTCTTTGTTGGTAAAGTTATTCAAGTACTTATCAAGTTCTTCATTTTGTTCAGAACGAAAGTTTTTAATATACTATATATATATTATATTATAAAATATATATATATATAATTAATATATATATATTATATATATATTAATATATATATATATATATATATATATATTATATATACTATACTATATACTATATATATATATATATATATATATATATATATTATATATATATATATATATTATATATATAATATATATATATATATATATATATAGTATATATATTAATAGTATAATTATAATATATATATATATTATATATATATAGTAGTATGAGGTGACTGTCGCTTTCGGGTCTCTCGGTCTTTTAAACTCATAAGGGAGGCATGGTGTGAGTCACTCCACTACCTGGGCCAGGGATAGAACTCCTTATACATTGAACTAGATTATATACACTAGTAGTAGGTGTTTATCTCCGTCGACGGGTACCCATGATTGCTCATAGGGTGAATTTTACTGTTCTGTGACGAGCTCTCACTAATAATGGTACAGAGGGGACGGTAAGGCTGGTCGAATACTTTCTTTTCTACGTTTGTCATGTTCTCCTATGCTTTTCTCACTTTATCCGATGCTTGTACTAAGCACCTATACCCCCTCCATAAATTCTTGGGACAAAGAGGAAGGTGAAGAATGAAATAGAGAAAGAATAATATATATATATATAATATATATAAAAAATAAATAAACTTAACACTTATTACTGTGCGTGTCTATCCACCCGCTATGCTAGTAAGGATGACTTAGACATGTAAACAGAGCGCGGTTAGAGACACTATCTAAGCATCGAGACACTATCTAATACGAGGCGCGTGTCCTATCCCAAACCTAGCGACATCCAACTGTTAGCAAGTCACGTTATCACAATTCCCTATATTACTTTTGAAAACATTTTATATATGTCTTTTAATCACGTAGTGGTAGAATCAAGTTAAACCCTTCAAGCAAATTTGTATCTCCTTCCCACTTCACCGCCATCTTGGAGTTAGAGTAACTCATTTCCGTTGGGGATTGGTTGGATGTGTTTAAGAAAAAAATACAGCTCTTCCATTCTACGTTATATTTTAGGGAAATAATAGTTTCGTTTTGTCTTAATATTATATTATATATTATATTATATTGTTACCCCTTTAGGTAGATAAACCCAACTGTTAACGCGGAGGTATATTGTATGAAACCAGCGTCCTTCTACGTATGAGAGGCTAGTGAGGTAATCATTAATCACTTACCTGCGTCCACGAGGCGTATATTCTATAATATTAATATATATATAATATAATAATAATATATAATAATATATCTATATATATTATATATATATAATATATAATATAATAATATATATATATATTATATATTAATATAATTATTTAATATTATAGTATATAATATATATATATTATAAATATAATATATTAATATATTATATTATATTAATATATATACACCATAATCTCTTCTCACTTAGAAAATACCTATCTCATCTTTGTTCTATGAGTATTCAGATGCGCAATATTCACTATTATAAATAATTCTATAATAATAAATCATATAACTCCACATAGAGCAGTAACGTATAACTGATACTGGTATAAATATATAGTATCAAACATGAATCATTTTTTCACGAAGTATATTATAACTAACCTTTCGCTATTTACATAATATCGTATCTATTAATTTTTTATTCTCTTTCTATCTATATTATTACAATCTATTATAATTTCAAATATTTATTCGATAAATAGATCTTATTATAATATATTATATTATATATATATATATATATATATAATATTAATATGTAATATATATATATATATTATAATTATTATATTTATAATATATATATATAATATTATATATATATTAATATATTATTATAAATTATATATAAATATATATATAATATTTATATAATAAAATTATATATTTATATATTATATAATATAATATTATATATTATAATTATATATATAATTATATATTATTATAATAATATATATATATTAATTCATTTAAGCACTTACCTAACTGGGTTTCGAACCCACAACCCTCGCATTGATTATGGGTAAATCTAATGTGACGTGTATACACAGCCTGACTTTATCACTATACTAGTAGAGTAGAGGTTGTATGTGAGTAGGTTCTAAATAAGCCAGTTAGGTAAGAAAGTATCACTTATATAGGGAGATTATTATAATAGTTATCATATAATAAATGCGTTTCTATCTAGCCACTATAATATCAATTATACATTTAATTAATATATAATATATATATATATATATATATATATATGCCCGTATTAACAAATTAAAACTTCCCCTTCTAAATACATGAGAGGAAAACCTATATAAATTTTTAACAGTAAATATTGAATTATGACCAATCACCAATATACTTTAATTAATGTATTATTCACTAATATTATGTTAGTATAACAAAAATGTTTCAATATATATTCAATGAAGCAGAAAGGTTACGATCTATTAATATACCTTTATTATAAAAGCAAGATGTATACATATATCACTTCAGATAAATATTTTCAACCATAGATACAATATAGTATATAATATTTAAAAAACCTAATATATGAATATAATAGGTATTTTGGAATTCACACATTTCAAAAAATACTAGTAATATTAAAAGTTTATCCATTTTAACACGAATAGAGCACTTAAGTAGTAAATATAAAATACAATTTCCATTAAGTATTTAAGCCCTTTTATAAAGTAGAAAAAATAAGCAAAAATAATTAGATAAATAGCGTTAACCATTATTGAATAAATAGTGTATTAGAATTGAGTAAGGAGCACATCCAGAGACGTTGACACCAGTAACTTCACAACGCCTATCACTGATACCACACCATTTATGGTTAAACTATATCATGATTCATAGATAGATACTATAAATAAAAGCAGACAAAAAATTGCAACGAGAAAACCATTATTAAATAGCTAATGTTCTAAGTGATTTATGAAAAACCTAAAAAATATATATATAATAGAATATTTCACATAAATAGTTAAGCATATAGAATATAATATATGTTAATCACATAAAAAGTAGTACGGGTGAGGGCTAATTATTATAAAATTATATTTTTTTTTTTTTTTTATATTCCTATTTGTAATTTTTTTTAATAGTATACTATTAATGAAAATATTAATACTTAGTAAGTAAATATTACAAATATTCATCCTTTCTTTAAGACATTACACAATACCAAGAACGTCATTTCGATCATCATTAAAGCCATAAATCAACAGGTTTCATTTTAATTCATTATGATGATGATAGGAAAACCTAGGAACGATCAACAAAAACCAGACATTAGTCAATCACTCATTGAATCAACAATAAATTACAAAGCTCGATCATTTACTCTGCTTTATATACTCTTTGCATATATTACATTCTGTAACCCTATATTATTTAACCTGCTCTACTGGCTATGTTCTATCCATACATTTATTATTTATTAAATCTGCTGTATACGGTGTATATTCTGGATTTTACTATTATTTTATTAAAAATTTACTCTATTATGTTTTATGTTCATTCCAGTATTCTACACTTTTTACAATATTTCAATTTATTCTTACAGTAAAATCGACTCGTCTCCTCACTTCTATCATTTTTTATAATCGGTTTTATTGAATATATTAAATCAGGCCCAATTTTTTTTTTTAATCCATTTAATATTTAGACTAGTTCATTCTATGGCCTACTACATTTTATAAATCTAACTCTATTGTTTATTATGTATCATACTCGGTTCTACTATTTATAAAAAGATATTCCTTTTTCAAACACCTTTCTCTCAAATACCTGTTATAGTAGTAAGTATAGTAGAACATGATAGCATTACAACGTTCAGGAGTGCTCAATACTCAGTGGCACATACACAAGCATTACAATGTGATTGACACACGTGTGTTATGAAAATGATGCTTCAATTCCACTCCTATAGCGGATCCTAAAAAAGAAAACTCCTATATAAAGGTACTCTCCTTCTTCCATTATAAGTGGAGGTAAATCTAGCCTCACAGGTGTCGATACAGTTTATATATATATATAATAGATACCGTATAACTATATATATATATATAATATAATATATATTTATATATTATATAATAATATATATATTATATATATATATATATATATATAATTATTATATATATATATTATATTATATATATATAATAATTAATATATATTATTATATATATATATATATATAAATTATATATATATATATATATATATAAGATATATAATAATATATATATAATATATATATTATATATATATATATATAATATATATATATAATTATATATAATATTTATATATATATATATATATATATATATATATAATATATATTAATATAATAATATATTTATACTTCCTCTTATATGCCCACAGATTGGGTATAGGTATATAAGGTGCGCTAGATAAGCCATACTCAGCGAAATAAAGAAAAGCAGTAGTATAGAGAACATGTTACACAAACTGATCACGAAAAGAAAAGCCCAGCTATTAATCTCCAGCCCGACCTACTGTTATACTCATTTTAATTAGGAGAGCATCGTCAGACAGAAAATCCACCCTATATAGAGCTTCACGGGACCCGCGACGGATACTCACTATGGTAAATCGTCACAATATGTAAGGGTTACTATACATCCTCATGGTATACCAGGTGTGAATATATAACCCTTCAGGCGTAAATTACTCTCCACAGACACCATATCTTCGCTTCATTTACATGAAACCGCGACGCCATTACGTAGCTAGCTATCTATATCGTGTACTCGCTTATTATTTTACTCTCTTCACTCTCTACATGCTCAAAACATACACTATATTATCATCATCTCTTCTATGTACATTCGTCACTCGACTCAATATACTACTATTCTCATTTTCGTGTGCTCCTCCACATAGGAAAGCCACGAGTTACGTGGATATCACTCAATAGAACTGAGCTCTCATATCTCAAGATCACATGCTGCACATATATATTTCTCGTTCATATAGTGTTAGGTCTTCACTTTTCTTGTGCCCATATCGGACGCAACAAGCTGCTTCAACTGGTATATAATATCTTTATAGCTCGTTTAGTTAATGCTCAGGATATGTGCATTCGCTTTGAGAATGTGTATTTACATTTCAATACTAAAATGTGTATAGTAATGAAGAGACTTACCAAATTTATCAATACAACGAAGTGACAGATGTGGCTGTGATTATGAAAAAGGCGTAATAAATATCGTTTAATCATGAGTATTATTAAAAATTAATATGATCTTACTCATTTTATATTACTATCATCCTATATTATTCTTCGTACTTGTACACTCAACTAATACACACATCATTCTGGTCTCTATTGGTTATATTACATGTAGTGGAAAGTATATATTAGATAAGTATTCAAAATGTGTGCGAACTCTAAAGATATATTTTATCTAGGTTATAATTCTTCTCACATTCCGTAGTGAGGGCATGCCAAGGCCGCGCTATAAAGTTAGTTAGTAGTTGTCCATATATATATATATTATAATACTGAACACTAATACATGTAATACTTATATAAGATCTGAATATACTCTTATGTTTCACGGAGGACCATAGTACTCAACTACTACATACCAATACACAGTAAATCACATAACTACTCATTGACTAAGATCATATATAGCGCACTCAAGACTTAGTACCCTTGACATTTCACCATATACACAGAATATTAATTGCCACCATAGCATACTCTTCCTTAGCCATTCACATCTTTCACTTATACTACTACATCATGTACTATCTAATCTACGTATTCTCCTTCTTAATCCAACACTAATTAACTACTCATAAATATTTAAACTCATATAACTACTTAGTCTCACTCACCAGTACTCATGTATACTTCACCAATCACTATAAGATTAATACTTCACACTGAGACTAGTCCTATCACTACACAATCATAATACGAACTTACTCATATATCTACTGAATTTCTTTATCAAAACCCTCTACCTTTTACAATTACCCTGCCAAATCTCTCTATACCAATCCTACTACTAAAACCACTCTTCAGATTCCCCACACAGAACCAAATCATCCGTAATATTTATATATATAATAGGTATAGGGACACCCTACTACACTCAACTCCATTTCTCCACTACATATCTAATACCACATTTCCTTGTACTCAATATCTCACTCATCATCTAGAAATTACAATATCACTTTAACACACTTCTCAGCATTTACCGTAGTATACAATAATTAACATCAATTCACGCACAAAAGCAGAGAATATACACAACTCAATGTCAATTTCTACAGCTCACCACTCTGAAATTTAATCCTAAATACTTCATTCTACCACCATACTATGTGGAACAAACATAATATTAAAGCATTACACACAGCATTCAACTATCAGTCACACTAGGTTTACATATGCGTATATATTATGAGTCTCTTTCGGATGTCTAAGTATTATGTTATCTACTTACACCATATACCTAACAACCAACTATATATCGCTAAATACTTACTCATGCTTCTTATAACAGTAATTCCTTTTCACCTAATCTATTACTATAATCGAGTACTGCCTGTTGGTGCTGTAAGCAAATCCATAAAACCTAAATAACAATTATTCTTCTTCTCCCTCATTTTCTAATCATTTGTTTCAATGTTAAAGATTTGATCCACACATCCTCTACCACTCCTAAACCGCACACACATTAGATAATTACATTCACCAATCAGTCTTTCAAACACTCGACGCACTCTTTCGATGCTCAATAACTTACTCTTCAGGCATTATAACTCATTCACGCAATTACATTAAAATATAATCTGTCATACATCTATGGAGAGCTTATATGATACTCTCTCACACAATAATTTTAGTAAATTCTGTAGCGTCTGTCTCTCACACCCACTAATTATCACCACTCTTAGCCCTCTATCTATAGACATACATGCACAGGCTACACACAACCACACACACAACACATAATATATATAATATATATATATATATTTATATTAACCGCTCTTCCTCCTAATAATCCACTCGGAACTATACCCTCATTAAACGCTTTATTACACAACTTCCAAAATTCACATATCAATCCAACCATTCTCGGTCCTCCTGATTCTTGATCATATTTTCAAACCAGTTAATTATTCATACTTACCTGCAAATTTTACCATTCTCAATATTTTACTATCACTACCCATTACCTACCTCCTTAACTAATAACCTTACATTCACCCCCAAAATAACTCTAATCTCATTATCTTATATATGTACACCATCATAACCTACAACACATTCACTATCACCTCTTCTAATTACTGTTAATATTGTGCCAGTATATTTCGAATAATGTTCTTTCCACACTCCTCTAACACCCATTTCATCAGTTACAAAAGCACCATTACCCTATTCAATATTATATCTATATAGCATAGATTCTCATCACGTATTCTCATTCTTAACCTTATGCGCTTCCTTCCTATTCCATAGGTTGAGCTTCCTATTCCCTTAGTAATGTACCCGTTCATCACCTCCTTTATCCAAAAACTGTTCATTATATTACACTTCTGTTTTCTCTCATATACGTAATATATATACACCTTTTAGATATTTCTTTTTTCCCTCACTTATATATCCATAGGCATATCTTTCTTTTTGAATGATCTTACTATAATCATTTGCTTGAACACTTAAACAGTTTCAAACCACGCTTTCTTTATTACTCATATTAACCGCTTTCTTCACTCATCTTACATTATCCACCATATTCACTGTTAACATTGCTTACTTACCTTACTTGTAGCGCATCCATCATACTTCCTTTTATGCAACTACATAACAATAATGCTTCCTCTAATTTTGCCCCCATAGTAATATTGTTCTATAGTATCTAAACTTTTATTTCAATCAATTCATAACCATTTTCCTTAGCGAAGCGCCTCTACATACTTATCCTTATTGTCTGTACTCATCATATTGATATATTCTCACTCTTAATTATTTACCTTACTTCACTTTACGGTAATCACCTTCCTTCATCTCAATCTAAGCCTACCCACTAACTTATAATTTTATATATATATTATATATATATACTAATATATATATATATATATATATATATATAATATATATATAATAAATATATAATATAATTAATATTTAATTAAATATATTAAATATATTATATATATATATTATATTATATATAATATAATATATATAAATATTATATATATATATATATATACTATTTCTTATCTTTCTTTTCTTCACCTTCCTTCTTTGCCCCAAGATTGGGGGTAATGTGCTGTACAAGCACATCTAGGAAAAGAAATAAGCAGTTGGAGAACATGACAATACGTCGAAATAAGAAGCTCCAGGCCTTACCGCCCCTATCTTGCTACCATTAATTTAGTGAGAGTCATATATACAGGTATATACGTCACAGACAGTAAAATTCCACCCTAGTAGCTAATTCATGGACCGCGACGACTCATCACTTAATTGAGATATAATATCGTACAATGTTAAAGGTGATTCATTCACACCTGTGTTCCTTCTTAGAGTTTTATAGGCCAAAACAACCATGCCCCCATACAAAACCCAGCCTAATTTCTTTCATCACTAATACATGCACCTTTATTCTACGCCTCTATGTGACCAAAACTTACATATTATCTTTATCTATTCAGACATATCGTATAAATATATTACCATCCGACTCAAGATCCACTTTCTCTCATACACACAGTATTTATTATACCGCTAGGGTTCCCTAATACACACTCACCACTATACATATCCGCTTAACCAACATAACCAACCGACTCTAATTCATCCTTTCCACATGAACCAAATCACCATTCATATTCAACATTACTTTCATATATATCTCATTAATTTACCCCTATTCTTCACACCACACCACTCTCTTAATACGTTCATTCCTCTTATTTTATCAATTCTTCCACACCTAGCACACCCATATGATATGATGAGAAAACCTATAGTATGAATATGCTATTATAATAATATTCTGAATTGAAAAGACAATGCTTATGGCTTTTCTAGGGGGAATCAAAGAGTGAGAATGTAGAGACCTATAGTAGTACACAAAAAATTGTTGAAGAATACCTGCGCCTTGTTTGTGTATATTTATGAGTAAATTTCAAAAATTAAAACCGAGTCCTTCAAGCGACATCTTGAAAGCTGCTTATATCTAACCGTAGAGCAACGTCGGTAGTTCCAACGTTTCGAATCCGAGTCATGCCGTATCGAAGAATATGTTGATCTTCTCTCTGCAACATATCTAATATTAACATGATAATAGATCTGATATTATATCTAATTCAGGGGTTTGGGGGATATATATAATAATAATAAAATATATTAATTTTTTATAACTTCATATTATATATAAAAATTATATATTATTTATACTAATATATATAATATATATATTATTATATATATAATATATATATATATATATATATATATATATATATATAAATCATTAAAATAAAAAAATAAGAACAAACAAAAAGCCATTACACAAACAAATAATTTTGTAAATCTTTAGTATAAGAGGAGTGATGAGGGTAGGTAGGGGAAGACAAAAAATCAAGCTACAATTTTACAGCTAATTAAATTTATACTTCTTAATATTTGGTGGTAGTTAGAGGTCTTCAATTTTATATGGATATTGTTAAAACTTTGGTACTATTTCCATGATGTCAATCATATATAGGACACCAGATATCAATATTGTATTATTATACAAATATTTATTAACTTGAAAGCGCACCGGCTCCAGCACCGGTTCCAATTCCGAATCCGGATCCGACTCCTACTTGCTCCTTCCTCCTCTATGCAATCTCCAAATTTCAGCCGTCTACGAGCATTTCCTATTTTTAGGGGCCGGCATCCCACTACGGGGGGTGCACGGCACGTAACCTCGTTTACGACGAGGCTACCTCATACGAAAGGGGTATATGAAATTTGAGTGGATACGATTTCTCTAACACTACCTAATGGGGGTGTCGGAGAAGTTTTTGTACAGAGTCGAGTGCGCAAGTGGCCCCAGTACTATTAATATGGAATGAAAGGTGTCCTTTTATATGTTTACGAACCCACATAACCCAATTTAGGAAGTTTCAAACCTCTAAGGGGTGTTTGAGCAACCCGGAAGTTGGAACCCTCAAGAAAAAAAATGAGAATAAATAAGAAACGTACGGTTTTTGGAAGAGGGAATGCAGAGGATGGATGATAAAAGATTCCAAGAGGAATCAGAAGGGATAAGACCCCCACCCACCATGGAATGTGGGGGATTAATCAACAAAAATAGTTTTAACCATGAAAATGAAATTTTGAAAGGCAATTCACACACACACACACACACACACACACAAACACACACACACACACATATATATATAATATTATTTATATATAGTATATATATTTTTGTGTGTTATAATATATATATTATATATTATATTATATATATATATATATATATATATATTTATATCTATATATATATTTAGTGTATATATATAAACTATATATATATATATTTTATATATATAATATATATATAATATATATTATATATAATCATATATATAGTATATATTATAATATATATAATATATATATATATATATATACGCATATATATATATATATATATATATATATATATATATATATATATATTTATTATATATATATATATATATTATATATATATATATTATTTATATATTATTATATATATATATATATATATATATATCATATATATACTATATATATATATATTAATATATAATATATTATACTATATATATAATTTATAGATATATATATTTATATATATATATAATAATATATATAATATATATATATAGGGTATGGAATAATTTAGTTCCTTACCTTTGGTATGCATGTATAGTTCCTTTACTATTTTATAAAAATATTTAATATATGTATATATATTTATTATATATATATATATATATTTTTATTATTATGTTATTATTTAAATTATATAGTTATCTTTTTGTTCTATGTAGGTATATATAATCACCTATAGTATATATATTTACCTATTACCCCCTCAACGGTATAGAGTAGAACCTATATATAAGAGAATAAACACCTCAGATATTCTTTAGATATCTATTATTGCGATTTACCTATCTTGGGTATTTATTTTTTTAAAGTAAAATAAAAAATAAAATAATCATTTTATAAAAATATTAATATTTTCATATATTTTAATATATATCTATATATAATACTGATAAGCTGATTACATCTAATAATATGTTATGTATTATTATTATATAGTTATAAATTATTTAAAAATTTTATTACTCTATAGTTTAACTATATAGTAGTTTTATTATGGGAAAAAAGTAATAAAAATTTGGAAAGAAAATTATAATAAAAATAAATATGTTAAGCTTTTTATTACTATTTACTTTTTATTTAGTATTACCATATATTATAATTATATAGATCTTCGAGTTATATTAATTGTTTTTTTATTATATATATTTTTATTATTTATTTATATTTATTTTATTATATATTTATCTATATTATATTTTTTATATTTAGTTTATTATTTATATTTTTATTATATATTTATTATTTTCCATATGTTATTATATTATTCTACATTATATAACAATAATTTCATGCGACTATAGGCTTATATATATAATATTCCATTATATAATATATGTTATTATTTATTTATATATATATACACTATACGAATTATAGAGATATATATATATTTTTAATCAATGATTATTATTCTTCATTATATATTACCATAATATATCTATATTACAAGTATGATTTCTAGAAGATTTATTACTATAAATTGGCTGGTATATAGTTTAATGTATACTTCCTTTTGTTATTAGGGTGTCACTCTCAAAAAGATCTTTCAACTTTAAAATAACGGATTTATTTGTATTACTTTAAAACATTGAATCTTGCAAATTTTTTTTTTTTTTTTTTTTTTTTTAACAGTGTTATAAAGTGTCACCACCACTCAGGGTCAGAGCCCTATTCAAGGAGGGTGTTTCAAGCTCAGTAAGTCAACAATAAAGCAAATTACGCAGATGAGCACAGACTCAGACCTTAAAGTGAGTAGATTAAATTCAACAGGAAATACGGAAGATGGAAGAGAATTTCACAGAACAAAGTGGCAGGAAAGAAGGAAGACACCGCAGAACTAGCTGGTAGATTAGATACAATTCAACTACACAAACTCATGTGCAGATACGGCACCCCTTGTGCTACGTGGAGGGCGACGTAAAGCTGGAGGTACGCGAGTGATAAGCTCCCTCGATAGCACCCGTCTAGCTGCTGGTACTTTTAAAAGAAAGATAAAGTCACAAATCATCGCTCCGCCAAGATTAGAGGTCTAACGTGAACTGGAACGTTAATAAGTAACAGTTATTTAATAAGACTTTTATTGGCTCTTATGACTCGAAACCCCGTCCAAACAAGCCGGGTGAAGACCAGAGCTCCACTCCCCATATATATATAGAGAGCAGTACTTCACCATACAAGGGCCGTAATGAGGCCCTTGTATATGCTGGAGTAACTGATGAAGATGGAATAAAAATAGATCTGCTGACAGTTCTACATCAATAATCCTCCAGTTCTTTGAGGCCTAGCTTAGAACCCTTTGTATGTGACTGTAGGTTTTCCGGATAGGTATCATGGTGTGTGTGGGTGTTTTGCTTTGCTACTTTGGATCACTTCATTATTTACGCAACTAAACTTGTCCTACAAAAGATAGTACTCGTTTTTACTACTATATTGATCAGTTCACACGGTATAGACGAGTTCAAGCGTATACTCGTCGAAAGAGATAGAAAGTTGGAAGGTGTCTTAAGAGAGGGAGATCTTGTAGAAGTTGAGTTTTTAAAGATTGAATTTCTCAAGAATGCGGTTAACCCACCGGAAATTCTATCCGATCAGCGAGATTAGAAATCGAAAGGTTAAGACGAGAGGCAATTTTAAGAAGTAAAAGAAAGAGCAGAATTGAATATGAGTTTGAAAGATGTGGTCGAGTCATCGGCATATAAGTGAATAGAGTTAGATGTGCAGTAGCTGAGAAGATCATTAATGAAAAGTGGAATAAAGTAGGAGATAAGACAGAACCCTGAGGAACACCATATTGACAGAAGGAAGAAGAAGTCGCCCCATCTAACAACAGCCGAATATTGAGCGTTTGAAAGCAAACTAGACAATAAGTAGCAAAGAGAAGGAGGAAACAAGGAGGGAGCTTGGAGAGGCATGACGCTGCATATCCGGTCAATATGCTTTGGATATTCAGCGCCACACGCAATGTCTCCCGGTAGTTCCTAAGGGCGAAACCATAAATCGGTATAGATAGGAAAGTATATCGCCAGTAAGCCTCGAGCGCCGAAAGCCGTACTGCGATCGGAAGAAAGTGTAAATGAGATTCAGATATTTCTATAGAATGTAGAGTTGAGGATAGTTTCAAAGATCTAGATAGAAAACAAGTAAGAGCTATAGGGGCGATAGTTAGAAGGATCAGAGCGGCTCCTTTTTTTCGGAATAGGTTGGACATGTGCGTGCTTTCAACACTGAGGGAAGTGTTTTGTAATTGAGACCTAGAATATAGTTGAACGAGGGGCGGGGAAAGCACGGAAGCACACACTCCCTCAAAACTCGGGAGGAACGCCATCCGGGCCACCGCGTCTGTCTAAAGTTTCGTATATTTTTAGCATTTCAGACTGTACAATATTTGGCTTAAGATTCGAAGGCATGTATTATTGGAACCGAATACAAGAAGTATATTTAGTTCTTCCGAACACGATTTTTCAAACTCTGTTTATTGAAGATATAAAGATTTATGAAGTACCAAACCAAGTTTATTCGTTGAAGAATAGTTCAAAGTTATTTTACAGAAGTTGTTTTCTCTGATGTTTTGTGCAAGAGGCCAGAAAGATTTGTCAGTAGGAGAACGCAAGGAGGTTAGCGCACTTTTCGTTTGATGAAAGCCTCCGTTTGCTCGTCGAAGAGTATCGCTGCAACGATTTCTAGCTGAATGAAATTAGCAAGAGTGATAGGAGATACGAGAATTTT
>JABUQX010035142.1:20000-35000 GCA_015478945.1 Trachelipus rathkii
TTTTACAAAAGCACAACAAAACAAGATAAGCCACGTAAATTCACTATTTTCCATAATTAACTTTGTCCTTTCTTTCTCTTCTTTTGTTCATAGAAACTGATGATGAAGAAGATGAGGAAAGTGATGAAGAGGAAAACACATGCGATAAGATATCGAGGATGTGCTGCCAATCAATGGACGTTTGTACTTCTCAAGAAACCGAGGAACCTCCTGGCCATCTCCAATAGCAAAGGAGGAAGCGTGGCGTTAGGAAAATTTCTAACGCATGACTATCTCTGTTGTTGGATTGGTGTAAGGTATCTGACAGAAATGCCACATGAATACTCATGCTACCATAGAGTCACTTGAGGAGAATCCTGAAGAGTTAAAGTGTCAAAAACGCAACCATCCATGAAAGCGAAAAGTAAATCTTATAGAAAATTACACTGAGAAGACTTGGAACGAATTTATATACCAGAGAAGGAGCTGTTGTAGTTCATTGGGACGAAAAACTTCTACCAGACGTTCTAAAGACAGAACAGAAGACAATAACTTTGTAACTTATGGTGAAAATGAACAACTGCTAGGAGTTCCTGTAGCAGACACAATCACTGGTGAAGAACAAGCCCTAGCTGTTTATGAGTGTCTCGAGGAATGGGGTGTCTCCCATACTATCAAGGCAATGTGTTTCGACACCTGATCAAACACAGGAAGGCTATAGGGGCTTGTATCATTTTGGAAAACAATCTGTCGCCACCATATTCTGAGTCATGTTGAGAGGTTTTTCGAATGGGCCCACCCGATATTTCAAGAATTCCAAAATCGAATGGCGAGCTCCAACAAGAAACAATAATGACTCGGTATATCAACGAATTGTGAAAAGACTATTACCTTCTGAAGTAATTGCCAACATAACTGCGGCATTGTAACACTAAATCGGAATCACAACCCAGAACGATTACAAGGAGTCCTCCTAACAATTTTATTGGTGTTTGTAGCAGCAATGAATGGAACGGAGGTGGAATTTAAATCTCCAGGTGCCATCAGTCATATTAGGTGGATGGAAAAGGCCATCTATTGTCTGAAGATATTTCTATTCCGCGGACAATTCTAACTGAGTCATGAAGAACAACGTGCCTTAGAAGCTGTCCTGTATTTTTCTCGTTAGAGTGTATTGCAAAGCTTGGTTCAATGCCAACAAAACACACTTGGCTCCCAAGCAAGACTTTGACTTTTTGCGAAGTTTGTTGGACTATCAGGAGATTGATAAGGATATCTCTGAGAGAGCTCTGGTGAATTCTCAAACCATTGTGTACATCAATGCAGAATTGGTAGCCCTTGTGTTCTTTGATCCCTCAATTTCAGACGAAGAAAAAATCGGAATTGGCGAACAAATTCCTAAATGAGAGACCGAGACAGGAAATTCAAGAATTGTAAATCCAAATTTTATGTCCATTTTTAGGTGGGGCTGAAAACGGAGACCAGCCCCAGCCAAAGATTGAAGCATGCCTTAATAACGCATATTTTCTCAGAGAACCCCCCAGAAGCGACCTGAAAATATATATTTTAAGAAAGGATTGGGAATTGTGAAGTCACTAAAGGTCGTTAATGATGTGGCAGAACGAGGAGTGAAATTAATTAGAGACTTTAATAACCTCCTCACTAAAGATGAGGAGCAGAAACAATATGTTTTACCAGGTAGTACACAATACGATAAGCTGGTATCCTTGATGTTTCAACAAATCACTTTGAAAGCAAACATGTTAGATAGATTATTCATTATTTTATCCTTCTAAAGAATGAAACGATGCGAATGTCACTCACTTTATCTTATTAACATACATTAATGATGTAAAAACAAAAACTTCTGTCCTTTTTATTCTCATAATTAATTTCAATTACTTTGAAAAATATTACAATAATTCTCATATCATAAGTTCGTTAGTAGTAGAGGCTCCTAGTCACGTTTTTGATGACAAAGGCCGTTATAGCTCGGTTCGACTATAAGAGCAAAAATATGTATACAAATATAATTATTTAGAACAATATTGCCTATGAATTGGGACATAAATCATGAGAAAATAATGAGAAGTTTCAGAGATACGGCCCAAAGAGTCGCTAGCCAGCCAAAAAATCGAGTTTTTTGAAACTTTTTAACGCCAGTGGGACGGTTAACATGCTCAATCGTGTCAAACTTTGGCTATCGAAAAATCTTCAAAGACTGATCATTTTGTGGGGTTACCGTTGACAAAATTCGGGAAATAATTTTCTCCCCCTATCACTGCGGTCACTATATATATTATATATATATATTATATATATATATTATATATATATTATATATATATATATTATATATATATATATATATATATATTATATATAATAATATATAATGTATAATATATATATATATATATATATTATAATATATTATATATATATATATATATATATATATAATATATATATATATATATATTATATATATATATATATATATATATATATATATATATTATATACAGTATATATATATATTACTTCAGTAAAAGAGAATAAAATAATCTATCTTTTTAATAATATTTCAGACACCCTTGTGGTTAACAGCAAAACGAAAATTTTGTATTTTCAAACTTTTATGAGAATCAACTTTTAAAATTGCACATATAGTTAAAACATGATAAAAAATATTAGAGAACAAGATATATAACTACGGTGGAAATGTAAAATGATGAAAGCTTTCGCTTAAGTTAAACCTCTTCAATCAACTTGATTTTCATCGATTTCTAGATTTAAAACTAATACAATGATATTAAAAAGATTTAAGTAAACTTGGAAAGGGTTAGAATTTTATTCCTTTCCAAGTTTACTTGCATCTTTTTAATATCATTGTATTAGTTTTAAATCTAGAACTCGGTGAACATCAAGGCGACTGAAGAGCTTCAGCTTAAGCGAAGCTTTCACCTTTTCCGTTCACCGTAGTTATATATCTTTGTTCTCTGATATTTTTTATCATGTTTCAACTATATGTGCAATTTTAGAAGTTGATTCTCATTAATATTTGAAAATTTAAAATTTTCGTTTGCAGTAACCACAAGGGTGTCTGAAATATTATATATATATATATAACTATATATATATTATATATATATAATATATATATATATATATATATATAGTATATTAATATATTATATATTATATTTATTTGTTCTTTTATTTTTTTTTGTTCTTTTTTTTTTTTTTTTTTTTTTTTTTTTTCATATTTATATTTCTTTATGAGGAGAGATAGATATTTAAAATTATAATATTTTATATAAAATATATTATATTATATTATGTTATATATGTATTTATTATTATTATTATTATTATATTATTATTAATATTATTTTATTATATTATTTATAATTATTATTATTATTTATTATTATTAATTATTATTATTATTATTATTAATATTCTTTATTATTAATAATGTGATTTAGTTTTCCATTTATAGGAAAAGGCTATGGATGGTGTGATGCAAGTGATAATTACGCTGCTAATGCAACTAACATATTAAAGAAAAAGTAATAGAAACCGAATATTTAATCGATGCTCTCTGACAATGTTACTCACCTAAAGGCGATTTCTTAGAAATGAGGAAAACGTCTTTTTTCGCAGGTAAGATCGACTCGAATCAAAAAATGTCATTTTTTTAATTTGCTTTTAATTATCATATCACATAATTCTTTATGAATTATATTATATATTATACTATATATTATATATATATATACTATATATATATATATATATTATATTATATATATATATATATATATAATATATATTATATATATTTATATATATAAGATATATATTTATATAATATATTATATATATTTATATATATAATTATATTATATAATACTATATATTAATATATATATATATATATATTTATATAGTAATAGTATATATAATATTATTATATACTATTATTATATATATTTATATAGTATATATATATATATATATACTATATATAATATATATATTATATATATATACTATATTAATTATCATTATTATATATTTTAATATATTATTATACTATATATATATATATATATATATATATATATTACGTTGAACAAAGCAAAGAGGCCTTCCAAATTCCATCAAATTTATGCAAAGCCGTAGTTCAAGGCAAAATGAAGTGATAACATGCCACAATACATGGCATTTAAAAGTGTGCAATCAAAGGAAATTGGAATAAAGCAGTAAGTAGATGAAGGGAGTTAGTTCCAGACTTTACCCGTGGAGTATATATAAGATTGAGCATAGCGGTTAAGGATGGGGTTGGAGAGTTGAACAAAGAAAGGATAAGGCTGTGTGGATAGATGAGTAACAAGAGTCCTTGTCAAACCAGGAGGTATTCGACTATAGAGTTCAGAAGATCATGTCCATTGAAATAGCTATAGTATAAGGATAATGGTTCGACAGTTCGATGGCTAGAAAGAGATTGAAGTGAGTTATTGTTCGTGGGAGAGATAACATGACGAAAAACCCTGGACTGCATCTAAAGAAGGATAGATGCGTGGAATTACCTCAGCTATGTGATGTATAATCCATACAAAGGCGATAAAAGCCCCTATACAGAGGCATCAACTTAGGTTGTTTGAAGAAATTTCAAAGGAGCTTCAGTAATCCCAACCTTATAGAAGCTTGTTTAGAAAAGAAATAATGTGATCCTTATAATAAAGAAACTGAGAAAAGTAAAGGTCAGGATTATTAAGAAAATAAAAAGAATTGATTTGTATGTTTTCGAGGAAGATAATATTTTAAAGTTGCGTGGGACATTGTGTCGAGTAGACAGATGGAGAAATTTAGTTCCTCAGGAAATAAAAACTACCATGTCTTCTTTGTCTCAAATTAAAGATACAAGAAAAATAAGATGTCATCTACTCTAAGAACTGCTGTTGAGATTGTCGGCTTGTAAATTGGAAGGACCAATGAAAGGTGGGGTTATCGGGATTGGAGTGGATAGGAGAAGTGACAGGGAAAAGGCTTTGATGATAAGTAGAAAAAAAGAGTTGGGGAAAGTACAGTGCCTTCAAGAACATCACAATTAATAGATTTAAAGAATGAACGGCGGCCATCTACAATAGCTAGTATAGAACGATCGAAAAGCAAATAAAAGAGAAGGCCACAAAAAAGGTTAGATACCGTAAATGAGAAATTTAAAAATCAAAGCTATATGCCTGAATATATCGAATGTTTTCGATATCTCTAGTTTCGTAGTAAAAGATTCATCCAAATGCCAAATTTTAGAGAAACAATGATCAGAGAAGAGAGAAAGGAAATCCCTAGTAGAGTGTTTCTTACGAAAGCCATAATGGAGGTCAGGGATTAGATTGGAAGAATTGAGATGAAAGTGACCAAGTGTTAACCCAAATAAATGAAAAGTTGTAAATATAGGGACAGTGCCAAATGATATGGCACTATTAAGAAAAATGTCCAAGTGTCAAATTAGTTGACCTATAATGTTTTAAATAAGGTTATCAATGATGAAATAGTTCGCGAAAATGGCGTTGGGCGCCAACTTATAAGGTCGGAATTAAATAATGGGTGAAGAAGGTTCAAAGAAATCACCAAAAAAACGATATTTTTCCCAACCGAGATTACACCTAGCTTGCATACGAATGGTGCTTGGTTAAAATATATATATATATATATATATATATATATATATATATATATATATATATATATATATATATATATATATATATATATATATATATATATATATATATATATATGTATATATATATATATATATTCAAAAATAACCCCTACAGTAATTTCACACTGCTGGGATGTGAACCTGGGCCCAAGCAGATGTCCGCGTAAGTGTTTGACGACCACGCCACGATGGACTAAAAGTAAAGCGCGAGAATTGTTCCTGTGGTGAATATATCACCCACCCAACAGGAACCACGACGCACTCTACCCGTCCACACTCGGGCGTAGCGACAAACTGGGCACCGCGCAGAGTGAAAATACTTTATAACCGGGGAATATATTGTATGTATAAACAACTGCTACAAATTCAACGCAGTGTGATAGGTATTCAAAAATAACCCCTACAGTAATTTCACACTGCTGGGATGTGAACCTGGGCCCTAGCAGATGTCCGCGTAAGTGTTTGACGACCACGCCACGATGGACTAAAAGTAAAGCGCGAGAATTGTTCCTGTGGTGAATATATCACTCACCCAACAGGAACCACGACGCACTCTACCCGTCCACACTCGGGCGTGAGTGATATATTCACCACAGGAACAATTCTCGCGCTTTACTTTTAGTCCATCGTGGCGTGGTCGTCAAATACTTACGCGGACATCTGCTAGGGCCCAGGTTCACATCCCAGCAGTGTGAAATTACTTAAGGGGTTATTTTTGAATACCTATCACACTGCGTTGAATTTGTAGCAGTTGTTACACATACAATATATTCCCCGGTTATAAAGTATTTCACTCTGCGCGGTGCCCAGTTTGTCGCTACGCCCGAGTGTGGACGGGTAGAGTGCGTCGTGGTTCCTGTTGGGTGAATGATATATTCACCACAGGAACAATTCTCGCGCTTTACTTTTGTCGTCAACACTATACGCGGATACTTTCGTTGGCCCAGTTCAGCATCCCAGCAGTGTGAAAGAAAAGAAGGGTTTTTTTTTAAAAAACTAAAATATATATATATATATATATATATATATATATATATATATATATATATATATATATATATATATATATATATATATATATATATATATATATATATATATATATCAAGGAAACAAAGTTTTTAATTTTTTATAAAATTTAAACTCTAAATATGTTTCCATAACTATGCAAAGAAAGCACTGTTGTTATTAAAGATACATTTGAAAAAAAAGGCATATAAAATTATTAAAATCACATCTTAAAAGAAAATAAATTAAAGAATATTGGAGTTCCAGGTAAAAAGAAAATAAATTAAAATATAAATGTTAACACACCACGTTTAAAAAACTAATATAAATTTATTAAAGTTGTAGCTTAAAAGAAAATTTTTCTAAATAATAAAGTTAATTCTCACAAAAAATACTCGATATGTGAAAATATAAATATTTCAGCTTTAACAAAAAATATTTAAATATAATAGATGAAGTTTAGAAAAGAAAATGAAATGTGAATATTAAATGTGAAGATATAAGTATATCAATTTTAATGAAAAATATTTAATATATTAGATTATGTATGTTGAAGGCAATTAAATGCCAAGAAGCATTAAAATGCTCAAAAGTACCATAAATATTTTTATATTGTCTTTGGCTTTACTATGTCAGTCTCTAGTTTTATAAATGCAATAGGTCATTTAGGTTACCTTTGATGAAATATTTTAGAGTTTTTGATAGATTTGCTAAGTTATGTAAAGTAATGTTAGACATTGCTATGTTAACAGATATTGATAAGTTAAAACTTTCTTATGTTAGAATTCATTGGCAGTTCAGTATGTTAGATAGGATAGGACATTATTTATAATTTTTATTAAGATTTATTAGATATTACTATTTTGGGTTAAATAAGCATTGACTTGTTATAGATATGATATAAAAAGTAGGGTTAGGCAAAGTTTTGTCAGGTTATATTAGGGTAATTAGAGTTGATAGGTTGGGAACTTTGTTAATGTTAGCATTTATTCATAGCTTAGTAGGTTAGATAGGTTAGGTTATGTAAAGTTTTGTTAATATCGCTATGTCAGCAGATTTTGATGTTAATACTTTGTTATGTTAGCATTTATTGGTAGATTAGTATGATGGATAGGTAAGGTTATGATAAATTTTGTTAGGTTTTGTTAGGCATTGCTATGTTAATGTTAAATTAACATTCATATGTTATAGATATGATATAAAAAAATAGGGTTGAGTTAAGTTTTGTTGGGAAGTGATACGCTAATTAAAATTGATAGAAAACTTCGTTAATGTTTCATTTATGCACAGTGTAATAGGGTGTATAGGATAGATACGTAAGGTATTGTTAGATATTAGCATTTTTACGTAAATTATGTAATACTATAAAAGATTTTTCAGGTCTTCATGTGCAAAGAGCTTATAATTATGCTATGTATAAACAAAATGTGTTCACAAAAAATATGAGATAGAAGAAAAATGATAAAGAGGTATATCAAATATACCAGTTTTTATGTTTTTACCTGAAAAATAAATTTCTAAATATTTAGCAATATTTTAAGGAAGATTTTATTTTATATCAATTATTAAAGAATTTAATTTCTATGAAAGAAATAACGGAGGAAGCATTCTTCTTTATCTGCTGATATTTCCTCCTTTTCTGTGAGAATCATTACCAAAGAGTTGTAGCTATTTTTAAATATTTAAAGTAAACTTATATTCCTTCATAATGTTTTATTTATTTATTTATTTATTTATTTATTTATTTATTTATTTATTTATTTATTATTATTTTATTATTATTATTATTAGTTTTTTTTGTGTGTGTGTGTATTATTATTATTATTGTGTGTGTGTATTATTATTGTGTGTATTTTGTGTATTATTATTATTGTTGTGATTAATATTATTGTGTGTGTGTGTGTGTATTATTATTATTATTGTGTGTGTGTGTATTATTATTATTATTATTATTATTATTATTATTATTATTATTATTATTATTATTATTATTATTATTATTATTGTTATTATTATTATTATTATTATTATTATTATTATTATTATTATTATTATTATTATTATTATTATTAGTAGTAGTAGTAGTAGTAGTAGTAGTAGTAGTAGTAGTAGTATTATATGAAAACTGATTCTTATTATCCATCTAATTTTCAATTTGAAGAGAATAACTTCTACAATAATAGCTAATTTAGTATTAATTTTGATTATATAGGTAGGATTCTCCACACTCAAACCATGAATTATGGAGACAGGCAAAAAACATTCACCATCAACTGTTCATAATTTTAATTATCAAATATTGGAAGTTATTGTTTCTCTGAGATTTTTTTCCCTCATCAATGGACAGGCATCTTATTGTGACTTGAACAGCACTTGTTCAAATGCTATCTTCTTGGTCTAGCATTATTGAGAAGTCTTCTGGCCTAGGTATGGTATCCTAAGGCAAAAAAAATTGTTTTCTCCCAAAAAAAGAAAACAAAATTATATGGATAATTAAAACATAATAAATTAATTTTATTTCAGCAGCCACTGAAAATATATTTTGGAATAGATTTCTTGAGTGTGTTGCCTAGATCGTCACAAATCATAACAATGGTTTGTGACGTAATGAAAATTCCATTTTAGGTATTACGGCGCACTCTCAAGCCAACTCAAATCATATTTTGATTTCACATTTAAATTATTTGTATTCATTTATTTTTCATATGGGATGTAAAATCAAATTTATTTCTTTAATATGGCCACTTAAATATAAAAGAAAATATATATATATATATATATATATATATATATATATATATATATATATATATATATAAAGATAAATAAATATATATATATATATATAACAATGGCAAAATGATGTAATAATAACATATTTAACTCACTATATATATATATAATTTATATATATATAATAACAATATATAATATATATATGTAAATATATATATATATATATATATATATATATGTAATAATATATACATATATATATATATATATATATATGCTATATATATATCTATAACTCTTAATATATATATATAATAATATATATATATATATATATATATATATATGTAGATAATAATTTCGTAAAAATCAAGAATAGATAAATGAAAATGAAAATTAAAAATTATATGTATATATATATATATTTAATGATAATAATAATATAATAATATATATATAAATATATATATATATATATATATATATATATATGTATATATTAATAATATATATATATATATGTATATATGTAATAACATATATATATATAATACATATATATATATATATATATATATATATATATATATATATATATATATATATATATATATATATATATAAAATATATATATATATATATATATATATATATATATATATATATATATATATATATATATATATATATATATATATATATATATATATATATATATATATATATATATATATATATATATATAAGGTACATAATTAACTTTATATATTTAAATTTACAATGCATAAATCAAATCTAAAATGATTTGAAGCAGTAAATTATTAGGTCACGGAGTGTTGAGGTGGGTGGGGTTGGGTGGTTTGCGCTTCGGCTTTACTACCTTACTGCTTTACTGTTTGATGGCCAATAAAACACAAATTTTTTAGTAAATTTTTAAAAATTCATTTCAAATTTTAGATTTTTTAAAAGCTTTTAATATTTTAATAATGAAACATGATTTTTTAAATTTTAAACAAATTTTAAACTTTAAAAAAAATTAGTTAACGTTTAAAAAAGAACAATAAAAATATTACAGTAACAATTTAAATAAAATATATATTCAATATAAATGTTGCAGTTAACAAAAGAAATATAAATGATAACTGCAAAATATTTAGATCCCGGGATATAAATTTATTAATGTATCAGTTTAAAAGAAAATATATTTAAATAATATAGTTAATGCTTGCTAGAGAAAGCAAGATGTTAATTTAAATAAGTGAATGTAAAAATGTTTCAGCTTGAAATAAAATATATTCATGTAAAATTATAAAAATGAAAACGAAATATGAATTACTTTTTATTATTACTTTGACATCACTGTTTTCAAACTGATCTATGTGCATTTCAGAGAAAATTAATATTTTTCAAAATACACGACAGTTTTATTTCTTGAACGTTCTGGCAACTTAGATGACGAAAGAGAACGTAACCTCAAGTATTCATATAGTTAGTTGATTAGTTCATCATCAGTCTTCTAGTACCTGTTCAAGCGGAGATAGGTTGGCTTTGATATGTGCATTCAACGCAGATGACATCAAGAGGTTGGAAATATCAGGCAGACGCATTTTGTTATGTCTGCGGTGAATTTATGAAGACACGAGCAAAAAAGTACCCTGTGAATACATCTACTAAAATGTGCGAGGCCTATAAGGCATATTTTGGCATGCCTGTTGGGGACCAAGACAAGCAATGGGCACCTCATTTCACCTGCGAACTTTGCAAAAATTTAAAGAAGGTAAATATATATATATATATATATATATATATATATATATATATATATATATATATATATATATATATATATATATATATATATATATATATATATATATATATATATATATATAAACTATATATTTATATATATATATATATAAAAATATAAATATAATATATATATATATATATATATATATATATATATATATATATATATATATATATATATTAATATATATATATATATTAATATATATATATATATATAAAAATATATATATATAATAATATATAAATATAAATATTTATATATATATAATATATATATATATATATATATATATATATATATATATATATATATACAATATATATAATATATATATATATATATATATATATATATATATATAGTTGTTAAATATTGCATAATCGCAATTTATTATTTAGATCTTAAACAAAGAGCATAAAGTGGGATGGTAATGAATTACTGCCTTCTCCGGGATTGAACCACCGCGTGTTGAGAAATGCTTTACGACTGAGCTATCCTCCAACTCAAAAAAGTTGAGTTCAAGAACAGTTTTAAAGCAATAGAGTTCCCTTCAAGGCGACATCACCAGGTGTCCAGCCTGTCCTATCCCTCGTTAATAATATGTAGTTGTTAAATTTTGCATAATCTCAATTTATTATTTAGATCTTAAACAAAGAACATAAAGTGGGAAGGTAAGGAATTACTGCCCTCTCCAGGGTTGAACCACCGCGTGTTGCGCAATGAGGATAATAGGCTAGATGCTTTACGACTGAGCTATCCTCAAACCCAAAAAAGTTGAGTTCAAGAACAGTTTTAAAGAAATCGAGTTCCTTCAAGGCGACATCACCAGGTGTCCAGCCTGTCCTATCCCTCGTTTTTAATAATATGTAGTTGTTAAATTTTGCATAATCGCAATTTATTATTTAGATCCTAAACAAAGAACATAAACATAACATCCTTTACTTCAGCCACTTTATGTTCTTTGTTGTTTGAGTCTAAATAATAAATTACGATGCTCACAACAACTAACAAATACATATTATTAAGAAGGAGGAGATAGGACGGATGGACACTGGTGATGTCTGCGCGAAGGAACTCGTTGCTGGAACTGTTGGAATTCAACACTGGAGTTGAGACAACTCGGTCATAAACATCGAGCGCTATTGCACTCGACCGCAACACGCGGTGATTTAATCCCAGATAAAGGCAATGTTCATTACCGCTCCCTTTATGCTTTTGTTTAAGATCTAAATAATAAATTGCGATTATGCAATATTTAACAACTATTTTATTTTAATAATATGTAGTTGTTAAATTTTGCATAATCGCAATTTATTATTTAGATCCTAAACAAAGAACATAAACATAACATCCTTTACCTTCCCACTTTATGTTCTTTGTTTAAGATCTAAATAATAAATTGCAATATACAACTACTACAAACTTTTAAGAACGGAGATAGGACGGAGCTGAAAACTCGTGATGTGCCTTGAAAAAGGAAACTCATTGCTTTAAAATATTCTTGAACTCAACTTTGTTGAGGAATGAAGCTCGGTCGTAAGCATCGACCAATCCTCCCTTTCGCAACACGCAGTGGTTCAATCCTGGAGAGGCAGTAATTCATTACCTTCCAACTTTGTGTACTTTGTTTAATATCTCTCTCTCTCTCTCTCTCTCTCTCTCTCTCTCTCTCTCTCTCTCTCTCTCTCTCTCTCTCTCTCTATACATATATATATATATATATATATATATATATATATATATATATATATATATATATATATATATATATATATATATATATATATATATATATATATATATATATATAAATATATATACTGCCTCTATATATATATATATCAGGCTTAGGTTCAAGTACAGTATGGACTTAGTACATTTTTTGGGTATTTGTACTTGTACTTGTTTTTGCACCTCTTGTACTTGAAAATTTGCAGTACACAAGTACTGGCATTTTAAATTTGCCAATATTTTTTATCATTTTTTACATATTGATATTATTTAGGTCATCCTCCCGAAAGCAACATGCATGTAACAAAACCATAACAGCTACAGGAAAATAAATAAAATTTTATTAATCAGGAGATATTTTTATCCATGAAATTAAAAGAAAAAGAAATTAAAAACGCTTTAGAAAAATTTAAAATTGTTAAAAAATTTTAAAATCTCTATGATAATGAGAAGAATAATGAAGAAGAACGAAGGACTCCATCGATTCGAGTGAACGTTATAAATGCCAAATGTCGATTTTTAACTAAAAATATCCCAGGGTAAATCACAAATGGACAGAGTCCTGATTTCTCGGCCTACCGGGGTTTGACGAGGGGACTTCGTCCCCTTCTGTCCCTCCGTCGGCTCGAACCCCTAAAAAGAAATAAAGAAAAAATTAGTATTTCTCAGAACTATATGTAAAGACAATATTGGCAACTCTTTCTCTCACTACTGCAGAAATGGAAGGTTGATGAGAACGTACGCTTGCCAGACCTATGCCAGACCAAAAGATTGTATACTAATATTTAAGGTGTTATTAATAAATATTAGAATAAAATAATTTTCTAGTTTGTCGATGAAATTGAAAACAAAAAAATAAAAAATCTTTATTTATTTTCCAGTAGCTATTATAGCGTTTTGTACATCACATGATGCTTTCGAGAAATACAGCATATTATTTTGTGTATTACAAATAAATTTCATTACAAAGAATATAAGTATATAATTATATATATATATATATATATATATATATATATATATATATATATATATATATATATATATATATATATATATATATATATATATATATATACTACTATACATATATATATATATATATATATATATATATATATATATATATATATATATATATATATATATATATATATATATATATATATATATATATATATATATATATATATATATATATATATATATATATATATATATATATATATATATATATATATATATATATATAAATATATATGCGATTATAACCAAAATGAAGTTGAACATTTTGGTATTTAATTATTTTGCTTCGGATGGATAATCGTTCTTTACATTTCAAGACTTACAAGATAATGATAAAATTTTAAACAAAATATTATATAAAATTAATTAAAAGTTAAAATAATATAAAGTTGAAATAAATAAACCATATAAATAAATTAATGATTACAATATTATGTGGTTAAGAGTTCATGATTTAAACAAAATCTCACTTCAGTATTAAAAGACTGTTAAAGCTTAGATTTTCATTTAAGGTCAGTTTGAGATGCCAAATATACAAGGATTCTAACAACTAAAGATCGGGTTCCTCAGTTTGGGCTAATATTCCAAAATTCGTATCATGTATATGGTCATTTTCCTGAAGAGAATGAGCATTTATAGCTAAATATGGGGGATGATGTAAATGGTCTAGAGTTCTAAATGAAATACCTTTAAGCTCGTCAATACGTATGGAAGAGGTTTGTATTGTCTTTCCTATGTAGGTGGCATCGCAATCACTGCACTTGTAATGATATACTATTACTGATGAGCATAGAGGTAAAGGGAGTTTATCTTTAAATTTAAAATATTTCCCAGTTTTGTTTTCACTCGAAAATATAAATCTAAATTTAAACTGTGTAAAGTTTGTTTTTAAAACCACATCAATTTTACGTCGAATTTTGTAACTGATTTTCCCAAGAAAGGCAACCTCATATACAAAATATCCTT
>JABUQX010035143.1:0-16465 GCA_015478945.1 Trachelipus rathkii
CCCACCCTCCAACCCGTCTGCATTCTTTGACCGCCCCCTCAACCGTGACCATTCTCTTAACCTCTGACCCCCTCTCAAACAATCAAAGTACTTTGGTTGTTGGACCGCCCCCGCCACCCTTCTATAACCTTGACCACCTACCTCTTTTCAACCAGCCTGGACCTACAGCCCTTCTTTAAATCGGCCACCAACCCTCTTCACCCGGACCCGTTTCTTAACCCTGACCGCCGCCTCTTAAACCAACCATACCCGCCTTTACTTCTAACGCTTCCTGACCACCCTCTTCAACCTGGATTCCGCCTTTCTTAAATTAATCTCTGACCACAACCTGTCAACCTCCCCCATGTGAAGGACCCCCCCCCCGCCTTTAAACACTGACCACCCTCTCAAAAACCTCTGACCGCCGTTCTCAACCACTGACCACCCTTTAACCCTTTTGCCGCCTTCTTTAACCCTGACCATGCCTATGTCAACCTACGCCTTCTTAAAACCCTGACCCACCCTCAACCTTGACCACCCTCTAAACCCTGACCACCTCCTTCAAACCCTGACCGCCTTCTCACCCTACGCCTTTCTTACCTGGACCACCCTCTCAACCCTGACCGCCTTTCTTATCCCTGACCACCCTCTCAAACCTGGCCGCCCTCTCAACCCTGACCGGCCTTTTAACCCTGACCACCCTTTTTAACCTTGAACCACCCTTCTCAACCCTGACCGCCCTTCTCAACCCTGACCGCCTTCTAAACCCTTACCACCCTCTTACACTGACCTCTTTTCTTAACCATGACCATCTTTCAAACCCTAACCCACCCTCTTAAACCCTGACTGCCTTCTCTTAACCCTGGGAAAAACCCTCTCAACCCTGACCGCCTTCTTAACCCTGACCGCCCTCTCAACCCTGATCGTCTTAACCCTTACCGCCCTCTCAACCCTGACCGCCTTCTTAACCCTGACCACCCTCTTCAACCCTGACTTGCCCTCTCACCCTGACCACCCTCTCAACCCTGACCGCCTTCTTAACCCTGACTGCCCTATCAATCCTGACTCTCTCAACCCTGACCGCTTTCTTAACCCTGCCCGCCCTCTCAACCCTGACCTCCTTCTCAACCCTGACCGCTCTCTCAACCCTGACCACCTTAACCCTTGCCACCCTATCAACTCTGACCGCCCTCACAACCCTGACCGCCGCCTTAACCCTGACCACCCTCTCAACCCTTGCCGATTTCTTAACCCTGACCACCCTCTCAACCCTGACCGCCTTCTTAACCCTGACCACCCTCTCAACCCTGACCGCCTTCTTAACCTTGACCGCCCTCTCAACCCTGACCGCCTTCTTAACCCTGACCACCCTATGAACATTCAACCTTGACCCTCTCAACCCTAACCGCCTTCTTAACCCTGACCACCCTTTCAACCCTGACCGCCCCTTCTCAACCCTGACCGCCTTCTTAACCTTGACCACCCTCTCAACCCTGACCGCCCTCTCAACCCTGACCGCCTTCTTAACCTTGACCACCCTCTCAACCCTTACATCCTTCCTAACCATGACCGCCCTCCCAATTCTTTACCCGCCATCTCTTAACCCTGAACCACCCTCTCAAGCCCTGGACTGCCCTTCTCAACCGTGACCATCTTCTTAACCCTTGACCGCCTCTCAACCCTACCACCTTCTTAACCTTGACCACCCTCTCACCCTGACTGCCTTTTAATCTCACCACCCTTCTCCACCCTGATCGCCTTCTTAACCCTTATACCACCCTCTCAACCCTGACCGCCTTCTCAACCCTGACCGCCCTTCAACCCTGACCGCCTTCTTAACCCTGACCACCCTCTCAACCCTGACCGCCCTCTCAACCCTGACCGCCTTCTTAACCCTGACCACCCTCTCAACCCTGACCGCCCTTTCAACCCTGACCGCCTTCTTAACCCTGACCACCCTCTCAACCTTGACCGCCTCTCAACCCTGACCGCCCTCTCAACCCTGACCGCCCTCTCAACCCTGACCGCCTTAACCCTGACCGCCTTCTTAACCCTGACCACCCTCTCAACCCTGACCGCCCTCTCAACCCTGACCGCCCTCCCAACCTGACCGCCCTCTCAATCCTGACCGCCTTCTTAACCCTGACCACCCTCTCAACCCTGACACCCTCTCAACCTTGACCGCCTTCTTAACCCTAACCACCCTCTCAACCCTGACCACCCTCTCACCCTGACCGCCTTCTTACCCTGACCACCCTCTCAACCCTGACCGCCCTCTCAACCCTGACCGCCTTCTTAACCCTGACCACCCTCTCAACCCTGACACCCTCTCAACCCTGACCGCCCTCTCAACCCTGACCGCCTTCTTAACCCTGACCACCCAATCTCAACCCTGACCGACCTTCTTAATCCTGATCGCCTTTTTCAACCCTGACCGGTCTTCTTACCTTTACGCCCTCTCAACCTGGACCGCCTCTAACCTTGACCACATCTTCTCAAACCCTGATTTGCCTTCGTAAATCTGGACACCCTCTCAACCCCTGACCGCCTTATTAACCCTACCACCTCTCATCCCTGACCCCGTCTTAACCCTGACCGCCCTCTCAACCCTAACCGCCTTAACCATGACCACCCTCTCAACCCTAACCGCCTTCTTAACCCTGACCACCTCAACCCTGACTGCCTTCTTAACCCTGACCACCCTTTCAACCCTGACCGCCCTCTCAACCCTGACCGCCCTCTCTACCCTGACCAGCTTTGTAACCCTGACCACCCTTTCAACTCTGACCGCCCTCTCAACCCTGACCGCCTTCTAAACCCTGACCACCCTCTTAAACCACTGACCTCCTCTTAACCATGACCACCCTTTCACACCCTGCCACCCCTCTCAACCCTGACTTCCTTCTTTAACCTGACCACCCTTTCAACCCTGACCGTCTTCTTAACCCGAGCGTTCAATCTTTGGCTGGGGCTGATCCCAGTTTTCAGCCCCATCTAAAAATGGACATATAATTCGGAATTTCAGCCGATTTGACTATATAAAACACCAAAATGTAGCTGTGCTCAGCGTTGTTCCAATTTTTCCAAGTCCAACTTTTTAACTTAACTGAAAAATTAAAAAATTGGAATAATTTTTTTATCTATTAATCCAATTAACATCAAAATTTTCAGGGCTTGTACAACGGGCAAGATGCATCTTTTTTCTTAGATAATTTCTTTGTATATGCAATAGGTTTGGATTTGAGTCTTGGAATAAATTTTCAAAAAAAATTTTTTTTTGAAAATTTAAAAAAAAATTTTTTTTGAGTATAAATAAAAATTATCTAAGTAAAAAAGATGCATCTCCCCCGACTATAATATAGGCCTGAAAATTTGATGACTGATTAGATGAGTAGAAAAAGAAATAAATTTAATTTTTCACTTTTCAATAAAAAAAAAATGGGTTTGGAAATTGGGCAACGCTGAGCACAAAACTCAAAAAGTCGAAAATGTTCTATGTAATTATTGTAGGTAATGGACCAATCTATGCATATTTTAAGTTTGAAGTCATTTCCCAAAAAATTCTGAAAGTTGATATGAAAATTGTCAAAAACATGGATTTTGAAAATTTGAAAATTCTGAAAGAATTACTACAGTCACAGAAAAAGAACTGAAAAAAAAAGTTTAAAAGTGTAAAAAAAGCTACATTTTGGTGTTTATATAGTCAAAATTGGGCTGAAATTCCGGGAACTTATGTCCATTTTTAGGTGGGGGCTGAAAAATAGGGACCTGCCCCAGCCAAATATTGGAATCCTCCCGTTAACCCTGACCGCCTCTTCAACCCTGACCCGCTTTCTCAACCCTGAGCCTTTTTTCTTAACCCTGACCACCCTCTCAACCCCTGACCACAAATCTCAACCCTGACCGCCCTCCCAACCCTGACCCCTTCTTAACCCTGACCACCTATTCAGCCCTGGACCGCCTTCTAACCCTGAATCACCCCTCAAACCATGACCGGCCTTCTTAACCCTGACCACCCTCTCAACCCTGACCGTTTTCTTATCCTGACTGCCCTCTCAACCCTGACTGCCCTCTCAACACCTGACCGCCTTCTTAACATTGGACCACCCTATCAACTCTGACCGCCCTCTCAACCCTGACTGCCTTCTTAACCCTGAACACCCTCTCAAACCCTGACCGCCCTCTCAACCCTGACCGCCCTCTAAACCCTGACCGCCTTCTTAACCCTGACCACCCTATCAACTCTGACCGCCCTCTCAACCTGACCGCCTTCTTAACCCTGACCACCCTCTCAACCCTGACCGCCTTCTTAACCCTGACCACCCTCTCAACCCTGACCGCACCTTCTTACCATCTCGACCACCCCCCTCACCCTGACCGTTCACTCTTAACCTGACCGCCACCTCTCAACCCTGACCGCCTTCTTAACCCTGACCACCCTCTCAACCCTGACCACCGTCCACCTGACGCCCTCTTCAACCCTTGACCGCCTTTCGTTAACCCTGACAACACACCACCTAACCCAAACTCTGACCGCCCTCTCAACCCTGACCGCCTTCTTAACCCTGACCACCCTCTCAACCCTGACCTCCTTTCTTAACCCTGACCGCCCTCTCAACCCTGACCGCCTTCTTAACCCTGACCACCCTATCAACTCTGACCGCCCTCTCAACCCTGACCGCCTTCTTAACCCTGACCACCCTCTCAACCCTGACCGCCTTCTTAACCCTGACCACCCTCTCAACCCTGACCGCCTTCTTAACCCTGACCACCCTTTCAACCTGACGCCTTCTCAACCCTGACCGCCCTCTCAACCCTGACCGCCTTCTTAACCCTGACCACCCTCTCAACCCTGACCGCCCTCTCAACCCTGACCGCCTTAACCCTGACCACCCTCTCAACCCTGACCGCCTTCTTAACCCTGACCACCCTCTCAACCCTGACTGCCCTCTCAACCCAACCGCCTTCTTAACCCTGACCACCCTCTCAACCCTGACCGCCTTCTTAACCCTGACCACCCTCTCAACCTGACCGCCTTCTTAACCCTGACCACCCTCTCAACCCTGACCGTCTTCTTAACCCTGACCACCCTCTCAACCCTGACCGCCTTCTTAACCCTGACCACCCTCTCAACCCTGACCGCCCTCTCAACCCTGACCGCCCTCTCAACCCTGACCGCCTTCTTAACCCTGACCGCCCTCTCAACCCTGACCGCCCTCTCAACCCGACGCCTTCTTTAACCCTAACCACCCTCTCAACCCTGACGCCCTCTCAACCCTGACCGCCCTCTCTACCCCTGACCACCCTCTCAACCCTGACCGCCCTCTCAACCCTGACCGCCTTCTTAACCCTGACCACCCTCTCAACCCTGACCACCCTCTCAACCCTGACCGCCCTCTCAACCCTGACCGCCTTCTTAACCCTGACCACCCTCTCAACCCTGACCGCCCTCTTAACCCTGACCACCCTCTCAAACCCTGACCGTCTTCTTAACCCTGACCGCCCTCTTCAACCCTGACCGCCTTTCTTAACCTTGACCACGCCTCTCAACCCTATGACCGCCTCTTAAATCTTCACCACCTTTACACCCCTGACCGCCTTCTTAAACCCTGACCACCCTCTCAACCCTGGACCGCCCTCTCAACCCTGACCGCCTCTCAACCCTGACCGCCTTCTTAACCCTGACCACCCTCTCAACCCTGACCGCCCTCTCAACCCTGACCGCCTTCTTAACCCTGATCACCATATCAACAATGACCGCCCTCTCAACCCTGACCGCCTTTTTAACCGTTACCACCCTCCCTCTTAAAAACCCTGGACCGCCCTCTCAACACTGACCGCCCTCCTAACCCTGACCGCCCTCTCAACCCTGGCCGCCCTCCTCTTCAAAGCCTGACCGCCTTCTTAACCCTGACCACCTCAACCCTGACCGCCTTCTCAACTTGCACCCTCTCTAACCCTGACCAACCTCTCAACCCTGACCACCCTCTTAACCCTGACCGCCTTCTTAACCCTGACCACCCTCTCAACCCTGACCGCCTTTTAACCCTGACCACCCTCTCAACCCTAACCGCCCTCTCAACCCTGACCGCCTTCTCAACCCTGACCGGCCCTTCTCAACCTGACGCGCCCCTTCTCAAAACCCTTACCGCCCTCTCACCCTGACAGCCTTCTTAACCCTGACCACCCCTCAACGCCTGACCACCCTCTCAACCATGTACAGCCTTCTTAACCCTGACCACCCTCTCAACACTGACCGCCCTCTCAAACCGTGACCGCCTTCTTAACCCTGACAACCCTCTCAACCCTGACCGCCCTCTCAACCCTGACCGCCCTCCCAACCCTTGACCGCCCCCTCTCAAACCCTGACCGCCTCTCAATCCTGACAGACTTCTTTAACCCTGACCACCCTCTCAACCCCGACCGCCCCTCTCAACCCTGACCGCCTTCTTAACGCTGAACAACTCTCTCAACCCTGACCACCTCTCAACCCTGACCCCGCTCTTAACCCTGGACCACCCTCTTAATCCAGACGCTCTCTCAATCCTGACCGCCTTCTTAACCCTGACCACCTCTCAACCCTGACCGCCCTCTCAACCCTGACCGCCCTCTCAACCCTGACCGCCTTCTTAACCCTGACCACCCTCTCAACCCTGACCGCCCTCTCAACCCTGACGCCCTCAACCCTGACCGTCTTCTTAACCCTGACCGCCCTCTCAACCCTGACCGCCTTCTTAACCTTGACCACCCTCTCAACCCTGACCGCCTTCTTAAATCTGACCACCCTCTCAACCCTGACCGCCTTCTTAACCCTGACCACCCTCTCAACCCTGACCGCCTTCTTAACCCTGACCCCCACCACCATACCCGTCTTTTAACCATGACACGCCTTTCTCAACCTGACCGCCTTCTAACAATGACCACATTCTCAACCCTGACCGCCTTCTTAACCCTGACCACCCTTCTCAACCCTGACCGCCCTCTCAACCCTGACCGCCCTCTCAACCCTGACCGCCTTCTTAACCCTGACCACCCTCTCAACCCTGACCGCCTTCTTAACCCTGACCGCCTTCTCAACCCTGACCGTCTTCTTAACCCTGACCGCCCTCTCAACCCAAAGCGCCTTCATGATATGACCACCCTTCTTCAACCCAGGGACCGTATTATAACCCTGACCGTACTCTCAACCCTGACCGCCTTCTTAAACCTGACCACCCTCTCAACCCTGACCGCCCTCTCAACCTTGACCACCCTCTCAATCCTGACCGCCTTCTTAACCCTGACCACCCTATCAACTCTGACCACCCTCTCAACCCTGACCGCCTTCTTAACCCTGACCACCCTCTCAACCCTGACGCCTTCTTAACCCTGACCACCTCTCAACCCTGACCGCCTTCTTAACCCTGACCACCCTGACCAACCCTGACCGCCTTCTTAAAACTCTGGACCGCCCTTCTCAACCCTTAACCATCTTTTTAACCCTACCGCCTTCTCAACCCTTACCGCCTTCTTAACCCTGACCCCCTCTCAACCCTGACCGCCTTCTTATCCCTGACCACCTTCTCAACCCTGAACCGCCCTCTCAACCCTGACCGCCCTCTCAACCCTGACCGCCTTCTAACCCTGACCATCCTTTCAACCCTGACCACCCTCTCAACCCTGACCGCCTTCTAAACCCTTACCACCCCTTAACCCCAGCCCCCGGTCGCAAAATTCCCACCCCGGATGGACCCTAACCCTGACCACCCTCTTAACCCTGACCGCCTTCTTAACCCTGACCACCCTCTCAACCCTGACCGCCTTCTTAACCCTGACTCCCTCTCACCCTGACCGTCTTAATCCTGACCGCCCCTCTAAACCCTGACGCCTTCTTAACCCTGACCACCCTCTCAACCCTGACCGCCCTCTCAACCCTGACTGCCCTCTCAACCCTGACCACCTTCTTAACCCTGACCACCCTCTCAACCCTGACCGCCTTCTTAACCCTGACCACCCTCTCAACCCTGACCTCTCTCTCACCCTGACCGCCCTCTCAACCCTGACCGGCCTTTAAACCCTGACCACCCTATCAACTCTGACCGCCCTCTCAACCTGACCGCCTTCTTAACCCTGACCACCCTCTCAACCCTGACCGCCTTCTTAACACTGACCACCCTCTCAACCCTGACCGCCCTCTTAACCCTGACCACCCTCTCAACCCTGACCGCCTTCTCAACCCTGACCGCCTTCTTAACCCTGACCACCCTATCAACTCTGACCGCCCTCTCAACCCTGACCCTTCTTAACCCTGACCACCCTCTCAACCCTGACCGCCCTCTCAACCCTGACCGCCTTCTTAACCCTGACCACCCTCTAAACCCTGACCGCCCTCTCAACCCTGACCGCCTTCTTAACCCTGACCACCCTCTCAACCCTGACCGCCCTCTCAACCCTGACCGCCCTCCCAACCCTGACCGCCTTTTAACCCTGACCACCCTCTCAACCCTGACCGCCCTCTCAACCCTGACCATCTTCTTAACCCTGACCGCCCTCTCAACCCTGACCGCCTTCTTAACCTTGACCACCCTCTCAACCCTGACCGCCTTCTTAAATCTGACCACCCTCTCCACCCTGACCGCCTCTTCAACCCTGAACCGCCCTCTGTAACCATACCGCCTTCTTAACCTTGACCAGCCCTCTTCAAACCCTGATCGCCTTCTTAAATCTGACACCCTCTCGAACCTGACGCCTTCTTACACTGGACCACCCCTCTCAACCCTGACCGCCTTCTCAACCCTGACCACCTTTCAACCCTGACAGCCTTCTTAACCCTGACCACCCTCTCAACCCTGACCGCCTTCCTAACCCTGACCGCCCTCTCAACCCTGACCGCCTTTTAACCCTGACCACCCTCTCAACCCTGACCGCCTTCTCAACCCTGACCGCCTTCTCAACACTGACCACCCTCGCAACCCTGACGCCTTCTTATCCCTACCACCCTCTCAAAAACTGACCGCCCTCTCAACCCTGACCGCCTTCTAAAACCCTGACCGCCTTTTTAACCCTGACCACACCCCCTCAACCCTGACCGCCCTCTCAACCTGACCGCCTTCTAAACCCTACCACCCTCTTAACACTGACCTCTTTCTAACCCTGACCGAACTTTCAACCCTAACCACCCTCTTAACCCTGACTGCCTTCTTAACCCTGACCACCCTCTCAACCCTGACCGCCTTCTTAACCCTGACCGCCTCTCAACCCTGACCGTCTTAACCCTGACCACCCTCTCAACCCTGACCGCCTTCTTAACCCTGACCACCCTCTCAACCCTGACCGATTTCTTAAAAAAGGCGACCCCCCTCAACCCTGACCGCCTTCTTAACCCTGACCACCCTAACAAACCTGATAGCCCTTCAACCTGACCGCTTTCTTACCCGACCACCTCTCAACCCTGACCTCCTTCTCAAACCCTGACCGCCCTCTCAACCCTGACCGCCTTCTTAACCCTGACCACCCTCTCAACCCTGACCGCCTCTCAACCCTGACCGCCTTCTTAACCCTGACCACCCTCTCAACCCTGACCGCCTTCTTAACCCTGACCACCCTCTCAACCCTGACCGCCTTCTTAACCCTCTCAACCCTGACCGCCTTCTCAACCCTGACCGCTCTCTCAACCCTGACCTCCTTAACCCTGACCACCCTATCAACTCTGACCGCCCTCTCAACCCTGACCGCCTTCTTAACCCTGACCACCCTCTCAACCCTGACCGCCCTCTCAACCCTGACCGCCTTCTTAACCCTGACCACCCTCTCAACCCTGACCGCCCTCTCAACCCTGACCGCCTTCTTAACCCTGACCACCCTCTCAACCCTGACCGGCAATCTCAATCATAGACGGCCTTCTTAATCCTGACCACCTTCTTAACCCTGACCACCCTCTCAACCCTGACCGCCTTCTTAACCCTGACCACCCTCTAAACCCTGACCGCCCTCTCAACCTTGACCACCCTCTCAACCCTGACTGCCTTCCTAACCCTGACCACCCTCTACACCCTGAGCGCCTTCTTAACCCTGACCACCCTCTCAACCCTGACCGCCTTCTCAACCCTGACCACCCTCTCAACCCTGACCGCCTTTTACCCTGACCACCCTCTCAACCTGACCGCCCTTCTCAAAACTTGACCCCTTCTTAAACCCCTGACCAAGCCCTCTTAACCCTGACTACCCTCTCAACCCTGACTGCTTCTTAACCCTGACCACCCTCTCAACCCTGACCCTCTCAACCCTAACCTTCCTTAACCCTGACCACCCTCTCAACCCTGACCGCCCTCTCACCCCTGACCGCTCCTTAACCCTGACCACCCTCTCAACCCTGACCGCCCTCTCAACCCTGACCGCCCTCTCAACCCTGACCACCCTCTCAACCCTGACCGCCTTCTTAACCCTGACCACCCTCTCAACCCTGACCGCCCTCTTAACCCTGACCGCCTTCAACCACTGGAAACAACTCTCAACCCCTGGACCACCCTTCACCCGACCCCTTCTTAACCCTACCACCCTCTATTCCTGACCGCTCTCTCAATCCTGACCCCCTTCTTAACCCTTACGCCACCCTCTCAACCCTGACCGCCTTCTTAACCCTGACCACCCTCAACCCTGACCGCCTTCTTAACCCTGACCACCCTCTCAACCCTGACCGCCCTCTCAACCCTGACCGCCCTTTCAACCCTGACCGTCTTCTTAACCCTGACCGCCATCTCAACCCTGACCGCCTTCTTAACCTTGGCCACCCTCTCAACCCTGATCCCTCTTAAATCTGACCACCCTCTACACCCTGACCGCCTTCTTAACCCTGACCACCCTCTCAACCCTGACCGCCTTCTTAACCCTGACCACCCTTTCAACTCTAACCGCTCCTTCTTAACCCTCGGACCGCCCTCTTAATCCTGACTTTTTTTTAACCTTGACCGCCCTCTCAACCCTGACTGCCTTCTTAACCATGACCACCCTCTCAACCCTGACCGCCCTCTCAAACCCTGACCCCCCTCTCAACCCTGACCACCTTCTTAACCCTATCCACCCTCTCAACCCTGACCGCCCTCTCAACCCTGACCGCCTTCTTAACCCTGACCACCCTCTTAACCCTGACCGCCTTCTTAAACCATGACCACCCTTTCAACCCTGACCACCCTCTCAACCCTGACTCTTCTTAACCCTGAAAACCCTCTCAAACCTGACCGCCTTCTTAAGGCGGAGCGTTCAATCTTTGGCTGGGGCTGATCCCAGTTTTCAGCCCCCCTAAAAATGGACATATAATTCGGAATTTTCAGCCGATTTTGACTATATAAACACCAAAATGTAGCTGTTTTTGCGCTCTAAAACCTTCTTTTTTTGCTTTGCAAATTGAAAAATTGACATTTTTTTTCTACTCATCCGATCCACATCAAATTTTCATGCTTGTATAGTCGGGCGAGCTGATCTTTTTTACTTAGCATAATTTTTTTGTATATGCAAAACTATTGTTTATTTTAAAATTAAATTTTCAAAAAATTTTTTTTAAAATAAAATTTTTTTTTTTAGTATACAAAAAATTATCTAAGTAAAAAAGATTCATCTTGCCCGATTATAGAAGCCCTGAAAATTTGATGTTGATCGGAGAGTAGAAAAAAAAATATATTTAATTTTTCACTTTTCAAATAAAAAAAAATGGGTTTGGAAAATGTGGACAACGCTGAGCACAGAACTCAAAAAAATCAAAAATGTTTCTATGTAATATATTGTAGGGTAATTCGACAATCTATTGCATATTTCAAGTTTTGAAGTCATTTCGCAAAAAAATTCTGAAAGTTGAAATGAAAATTGTCAAAAACATGCGATTTTTGAAAATTTGAAAATTCTGAAAGAAATGACTCCAGTCACAGAAAAACACCTGAAAACAACGTTTTAGAGGGAAAAAAAAGCTACATTTTGGGTGTTTATATAGTCAAAATTGGCTGAAAATTCCGAACTTTTATGTCCATTTTTAGGTGGGGCTGAAAATAGGGACCGGCCCCGGCAAAATATGTGGTTTGTCCCGTTAACCCTGACCACCCTCTTAACCCTGACCGCCTTCTTAACCTGGACGCCTTCTTACACCTTGACCACCCTCTCAACCCTACACGCAATCTCAACCCTGACCGCCCTCCCAACCCTGACCGCCTTCTTAACCCTGACCACCCTCTCAACCCTGACCGCCTTCTTAACCCTTACCACCCTCTCAACCCTGACCGCCTTCTTAACCCTGACCACCCTCTCAACCCTGACCGCTTTCATACTGACTCCCTCTCTAACCCTGACTGCCCTCTCAACCCTGACCGCCTTCTTAACCATGACCGCCCTCTTCAACCCTGACCGCCCTCTCAACCCTGACAGCCTTCTTAACCCTGACAACCCTCTCAACCCTGACCGCCCTCTCAACCCTGACCACCTAAAAATCAAACCCTGACCGCCTTCTTAACCCTGACCACCCTCTCAACCCTGACCGCCCTCTCAACCCTGACCGCCTTCTTAACCCTGACCACCCTCCCCTCAACCCTGACCGCCTTCTTAACCCTGACCACCCTCTCAACCCTGACCGCCTTCTTAACCCTGACCACCCTCTCAACCCTGACCGTCTTCTTAACCCTGACCGCCCTCTCAACCCTGACCGCCTTCTTAACCCTAACCACCCTCTCAACCCCTGACCACCGTCTCAACCTTGACCGCCCCTTCTCAACCCTGACCGCCTTTTTACCCCTGCCCCCTTTCAAACTGACTGCCCTCTCAACCCTGACCGCCTTCTTAACCTTGACCACCCTCTCAACCCTGACCACCCTCTCAACCCTGACCGCCTTCTTAAACCTGCCACTATCTCAAACCCTAAAACCGCTCTTCTCAACCTGACGCCTTCCTACCCTACCACCCTCTCAACCCTGACCGCAATCTCAACCTGACCGCCCTCCCAACCCTGACCGCCCTTCTTACCCTGACCACCCTCTCAACCCTGCCCCGCCTCTCAACCCTGACCGCCCTCTCAACCTTGACCATCCTCTCAACCCTGACACCTCTCCAACCCTTGGACCGCCCTCTCAACATTGACCGCCCTCTCAACCCTGACGGCCCTCTCAACCCTGACCGCTTCTTAACTCTAAACACCCTCTCAACCCTTGACCGCCCTCTCAACCTGACCGCCTTCTAACCTGACCACCCTCGGTACACTGACCTCCTCTTAACGCATGACACCCTTTCAACCCTGACCACCCTCTCAGGGCGTGGATATAAGTATGTGTATACGATATGTGGATAAAAGATGGTGATGTCTGTAAGATGTTGTTTGGAGGATGAGTGTGGATATGAACGCAGAACAGAAGGGCGAACCATTAGGCACTGGAATGTCATACATACCATAAACAAATTGGATATATATATATATATATATATTATATATATATATATATATATATATATATATATATATATATATATATATATATATATATATATATATATATATATATATATATGTATATATAGTTTGTACATAGTATAAAATTTATAAAGGTTATATGTCAGGGCAACCTTGTATAAATCCTGTTGTAAAAGCCGAAATAATTGTTTCTTTCTTTATTTTTGTATAGTATCAAGGTCACCGAGGTGACTCGGTCCCGAAACGCCTGTGCCAATGGCATAAAGTCAGTTAGGAAAAAGAGATCGGAGAGCTAACACCTTGACACTCTCTCGGTCCAAAAATTGATACTGTAATTAGAATCAGATTTAAAGTATTTAAAAAGTAAACATTTATTTTTGAACAACTGTGAAATATCTTAATGTGTGTTCATGTAAAATAGTCATTAGACATAATTAATAAAGAAATAAATAAAGGAACGTTTCACTATTCCAAAACTATTTTATTATTTGCTATATCAAGGTGATCTCTTAAATAGGGCCAATTAATCATTATAGAGATCAATCTTTGTATATAGTTTGGGGACCCCAGGACAGTGACAAAACCCCCCTTTCTGATCTAGGTTGCGCATAACAAAGAAAAAAAAGTGGTGATATTGAAAGTGGGTGCCAAAAACAAATATAGGGCTAAGTGAAGTGACCTATATACTGTGAAAAAAAAAGAATTAACAAAATAAAGTCGTAGTGCGTTGGTGCATGAGCTCTCATAAACTTTATTACATAAGGAATAGCGTGAGGAATCCCGTTATTTTAAAAGTCGCTATTCTTGTGAAAAAGAGCTCCATTTTCAAATAATACCACGGGCAAATAAAAAAAAAAACGTTAACATGCCCAGCCATAAAAAAAAGATCTCCCCAATTTAAGACCGGGAGGGGTAGGGAAAAGTCAAGTACTACATCTAAAGCATCTGCAAAAACTTAAAATGTTTCCCCCTCTTCCCCCAAATCTCCAATTCGAAGAGAAGAAAATTCGAACTCGGATGGGGAGGGAAGTCAGGACCTACATACCCCATTACGAGCAAGATCTGTCACCCCCACAATCTCTCCCTCCTTAAGGGAGACTCCAAAGACCAGTCTGCCTATCGGTGCCATTCCAAAGTTGGATGTGCGTAATATAATGACTTGGTTACACACGACTATAACTCGTAATTCAAAACTAAACGGAGTGGTGATCCAAAGAGCGGTACAAGAATATTGGCCTCCGTCCTTCCCATGATATCGTAGCGACCATCAAATTTCCAAATTAATGGAGTGGATGATCCAAGAGCGCGTAAGAATATTGGCCTCCGTCCTTCCCCATGATATGCGTAGCCAATTAAATATTTCCATTGGGGGGAGATTGCTTTGACAAAAGTTAATCGCGTCGATAGAAGAAGCTTATGCCCCCAAACCTGAGAAGTCAAATCAGTGAGATTTTCAAAAAAGGAGAAAAAAAGAAGACTTCGCTTCAGTCTACTTGGCGAGCACAGTCCGTGATGTTATGGGATAGAATAACGGATTCGATCTGCTTTGCTGTGAAACAGTGCCCCTTTTGTCAGAAAGTTGTTTACTAAATGAAAGCGCGCTAACCTCCTTAGTTAAGTTTGATGACTCTGGCAGACGATAGCAGTCTGGAGAAAATTACAAAAGTAAACAAAAAATTATATAAACAAATTTTAATAGGAATGACTTACGAAACCCCCCAGAAAGAAGGGGAGAGCAATAATTGGGGGGCCAGTAAATCATCCTCAAGGAGAACATTTCCCACCCAAGAGAGAAGATACATGAGGAGAGTCGAAATACAACAACAACAACTATTCCGAGATCAAAAGAGGCTAGAGTAAACAAAGAGTTCTTTCGAGAGAATGAAAGGACTTCTCAAGTCTCTCAAACCAGAAGTCGCAGTAACATGCTGAGTGATGGCTGCTGCAAACCGACTTCGATCCAGAAAGAACAACCATCATTTCTAAAGTAAGGCAGACATGCTCCAAGAGCGTAAAACAAGGCAACACTGTACAATGTGAGTTGCTAGCGATTTTATGTAACCACACTCCAGAGTCTAATCGGAAGTTAACACCTGCCATTGCGATTCTGTCCCATGTATTCTTTGGTATTCCCGCATATGGAGAAAGTCAGCAAGCACATGAGTCACCCCCAAAGAAGGCAAGGAAACGCATTGGAACCCCCTCGCACAGGAGGTAGGGGGGGAGGTGAAAATTAGTGAATGAAAATGATCTTATTTTTAATTATGGGGATGTGGCAGTAATGTAAATAATTTGCATGCGTCTACTAGCAGGTTTAATAATAATATTAATATGGAATTTTCAGAGCATATGTTTGAGGTATTCTAATGGGTAATTAATAATAATGATAATAATACTGAACTTTGAGTAATTTTAAGAGTAACAAGCAAAGTGCTCACCGGCATGTATAAAGAGGTCATCCTCCTTCCAATGAAGCTTTGAAGTATCCGATAATTGACTAAGCCAGTTGCGAATGTAACAAACGATACCCAGCTTGCCTCAACTGCTCCAAAATATATAATTAGATGCGCCGAGAAGAAAGTCTGGTCTAAAATATGTCTGTATTAAATAATATAAAAAAATTAAATAAACTTTATACAATTGTTGATAAAATATCAAAAAGAGTCCTTTATTTTAGATAGTGGTAGTGAGATCAATTTACTGCCTATGGATGTCACCCTAATATAATGTATTTGTCAAATTAAAGCAGCCAATGATACCGTAATTGAATATGACTCTCGCGAAATTGTTACCAATTGATTTTTGGTTTTAAGAGACTTATATGTAGAATTTTTTAACAACCAGATTACTATTTGTATTCTGAATCGGCCATTTTGAAAAAAATATTGCTTTCAATATAAGTTTTGCAGACAGATATTGTTAAACAGACTACTCAAGAGCAAGAAATTTTAAAGTTTAAATGAATACTAAATTTTCTTCTCATCTTTTTATTCATACTTTTTCTCTCACATTTTCTTCTTCTGTAGCTCCTAATGAACATTTTAGCGATATACCTATAATTAA
>JABUQX010035144.1:0-5000 GCA_015478945.1 Trachelipus rathkii
CGGTAAAGATATAAACTAAAGCTTCATTGAAAATAACTCTAACGGTAAAATGACAGAACATTAGCAGTTCTCCATTTTCAGGGATAACCTATTTCTTGCTCATAAATATTTCCTCCTGTACTAAATATTCTTTCACTATCGACTGATGACGGGTGGAGCAGAAAGGTATTTTATTGCTAGTTTTTTCAAATTCATAAATCTATTTCAGGTGTTTTTCCACCAATTGAAGGGAATATATTGTCTTCAGTGGGCAAATAGGCAAACGTTATATATTTGTTTATTTCTTGAAGTAATTCCGTATGTAGCCTTTTACTTTTTATGTACATACAATAATCACATCGTCAGTAGAATGGGACGTTTCTTTTTTTCCCACCCCCTTTTTTCCCACTTTTCCTTCTGTATGAGCGTATTTTGGATGCCCGCAATTCTTTAAAACAATTCATTTGAGAAGTGAAAATGGACCTTTCAGCTCACTTCCCCGACTTACGTGAATTATCTCAGCAGATAGGTCAGGAGGGCTAAATGTTCATTTCATTGCTTTTCCAGCCTCAACACCATATTTTTTACGATTCATCTGATAGTAGTTGTTAAAAAATTAAGCTGAATCCGGCAGATCTATAGAAGAAAGTTAGCTACCACACAAGATTTATCATCATAGAAATTAAGAGTCTTTTTCTTATGATTCTCAAGCCTCTTCAACAAGTATGTAATTATTCCAAATGAAGCTTTCTATAATAGCCTTGTTTAAAAATAGATTTATTGCTAAAATGGAAATTAATTATCACTTCGGCGACTGTCTCACTTTGCTGCTGTTTTAGTGATGTTGTTCAAATGCTCAAGTAAATGTAATAAATTTCCCACTGAAAATCAGTCAACATTTTTCTGATTGGCATTCAGAAGCGTATATGGTTAGGGGAACTTTTTGTTCAAAAAATCTTTTAAGCATATAAGTAGTTATGTTACGTTTTAAGAGGGGGCAGCTTTTCTCCAAAAAGTATTAAAGGTATCAGTCTGAAACTTGGGAATATAATCTATTATGTATTAAGCTCGATACCGACGAGTTTTCAAGTCCTCAGATTATAGGGGTACCCCCCCGAGAGAGAACGCGAAATGTGTCGCTTACGCCCTTATTGCGAGTTCCGAGCGAGCGAAGATTAGGCTTACGGGCAAGCCTCGATCACCTGAAGCCAACTAGACCAAGGTCGTCGTTCGAATTATTTTTATTATTATTGATATTATTATTTTATTATATATTATTATTATATATATTATATTTATATTATTATATTATTATTATTATTATTATTATATTATTATTATATTATTATACTTATTATTATATATTTATATTATTATATTATATATATGTATATGAAGGGATCCCGAAGGGATCACTTCTGAGTTGCTTTTTTTACACCTTTCTGCGTCTCCGTCTTCCGCTCAACCCTTAGAGCCTTCTGCTGCGGTCCATTCTGCACCGACCGCACCGCACCACACCGCCACCGCTTCCGCCTCTAACGGTTCCGATTCCGCCTCAAAGGGCGACTTTCCGTTCTGCTCCGTCCGGACACTTATTCTTACTCACTTCTATATTAATCAGATTTAATAAATATTAAATAATATTATAATATATATATATATATATATAAATATATACTATTTATATTATAGTATAATATATATATAATAAATATATAATATATTTGAAAAATTTTTAGGCTCCGGCTCCGCTCCGCTCCAGCCTATGGCTACGATATATTCTAGAAGTTAGAATGTTATCGTCATCGGTTTAAAATTAGAGGTAGATGATGAGGTAAACCTCAGCGTTAACGAGATACATGCACCCTGCAACCCTCATGGAAGGATCTGGCCCCCCTCAAACATTTGAAATTGACGTAGAAAGCTGAAACTCGATATACATCTTGAAGTATAAGGTACTTCAAAATCATCACATGGAATTTCCAAAGCGGTCACCAGCTTCCCAAACCTTGAAAATTGATATAGAACGACGAAATTTGGTATACATCTTATGATTTAACATCTTTACAGAAAAAAAAAAAAAAAATAAAAAAAAAAAAAAAAATTAAAAAAAAATAAAATAAAAATTAAAAAAAAAATTAAAAATAAAAATAAATAAAAAATTTTTAAATTAAAAAAATTTAAAAATTTAAAATTTTTTAAGAAAAAAAAAATTAAACATTTTTTTTATTTTTTTTAAGTTATTAATTAAAAAAAACTACGATTTTATATGAAATAAACAGCCTCCAGAGCCTCCAGAGCCTCCAGGGCCTCCAGAGCCTCCAGAGCCTCAAGAGCCGCCCAGCAGCCCTCCCCGCCATCTCCTCCCAGCCTTCCCTGAGCCTCACCATCTTATATTCTATTATCTCATTTCATATGTCTACAACCATAACACAAACTTTCATTTATTTTTTTTTATATTCTTTAAACAGTTGTCGTTTTTACTAAATTTTAAGCTTTTCATATTATAACTTTAAGAAATTGTGATTTTTACATACCTATAATCCTGTCAAATCAGTAATCTATCCACCCCACCCCTATCTCCCTCCCTTACCCCAATCCTGGATATTTTTACAATATAATAAGATTTTAACAAAATTTTATCATAACCTTTCTGTATATAACTTATCAATGAATTATATGCTAACTAACAAAGATTAATTCATGCAAGCATAACATCACCCTGAACTACGAAACATAATGTACACTCACAAACCTAACACATCTTAAACAGGATATAAACAGCTAAAATAACAAATTACATACTTAAAAACAGTAATTAACTAACATTGAGCGCAGAACGTAACTACTCACACTTTTTCACATATCACTGATATTTTACATTAACATAGTAACTTTAACCAAATATCACATCTGTTAATTCATCCATATTGCGATCAATAGAATATATGCTAAACGTAACAAAGTTTTCACATCAAAAAAGCAAACATAGCATAACTGAACTACGAAGTATAAGTACAACGAACAGACCCTAACATACCTTATATGCCACGAATAAGCAGTCAACATTACAAATTCCAACTAACAACAGAGAGTAACTATCCTGCACACAAGACGTGAACCTACTCACACTTTTTCCAACATATAGCTATTTAATAATAATAAACAAAGTAAATTTTAACAAAAAATTATCAAATCCTAACCTAATTATACTGACCAACGAAAATGCGCTAACGCAACAAAGATTTCCCATCAATAAAGCTAAACATATCAAGCCGAACTAAAATATAATGTACAACAATACAAAACCTAACATACCCTATGATCGAGAATAAACATCAAACATTAACAAAGTCACAACTAACAACTGGTAAAAGTAACTAAAACATTGCTATAAATACTTAAACTATCACGACTCTTTTCAAATATATCTCTAACATTCATTATTATTTTTGCACGAACATCATAACATTTAATAAAATATTCATCATCCACCAACCTTAATTATCATACTGACCACGAAAATACGCTAACGCTACAAAGATTTCACATCAATAAAGCTAAACATTGCATTACCTACCGAACAATTGAATATACAAAGACAAAACAACAACCTTATGCATAATAAATCGCTAACATTAGCAAAGTTTCCACCCTACCAAAAGCATTAGTAAAACTACCGTTTGGCATACAAAAACGTAACCATCACACGTTTGTTCAAACATAATCTTGAACATGATCATATTATTTTTCGCATAAACACATAATATTTATGCATCACTCTCCCTAATTATCATACTGATCAACGAATATATCGCGACGTAACCAAAGTTTTGCCTAACAAAGCAACATATCATATAAATAATTATATATTATATATATAATATATATATATAATAATATATAATAATAATATTATATATAAAATATATATAATATATATATATACCTATATATATTATAATATATAATACTTATATATATATATTATATATCACGGGCCGCATTCCAGGCATGCAAGGCATGCTGAGCATGACAAAAAAATATAGAAATTTGCGCTAAATTCTTATTATATAAAAAAAAAATGCTTACAAAACTAATAATAAAGAACAGGAAACAAAATTACGCCAAGTTATGGTGTTAAAATCTTAAAATCATTTTAAAATTCTTCAATATTCAACACTTGATTATTAAACTCAATGCTAGCATGGACAGTTCGCATTGACAGAGCATTAAAAAATTCTCCCCCAGCGACCGCCTTTTTGACGCGGTGAATTCCTATATAAGACAACGGAGAATAAAAGCTACCTTACTCCTATAGCATGACACCCAGATTCTCCACTCGTATACTCAACGTGTTTCAGTCATCTCCCATTTATATATATACTATTATATAAAATATATAGATATATATATAATATATATATATCAACTATACTAATATATATATATAATACATAATAATATATTAGTATATTATATATAGATATTATAGTTATATTAAATATTATATATAATATATAATATTATTATATATAATAATATATTTTATTATTATATATATATGATATATATGATATATATATAAGATATAATATTAGTAATATTATACTATAATATATATAAATAATTATAATAATAAATTAATGAATAATAATATATAATAATAAAATAATAATAATAATAATAATAATATATAATAATAATAAAATAATAATAATAATAATAATAATAAAAATAATAAAAATAAATAAAAATAATAATCAATAATAGAACTAATAATAATAATAATAATAATATAATAATAATAAAAATAATAATAATATAATCAATAATATATAATTAATAATAATAATAATAATAATAATAACAAAGCTGATGTTAATATTTTAAGCTTGGTGTGCTTAGTTACATTTATTTTTGGTCTCGAAATTTTTAAAGTTTTACGAAATCTTTTTCTTAAGAAGATTATAGTGTGCACTGTAAAAAACCTAAGAGTAATGGCATGCCTGGCAATAATG
>JABUQX010035144.1:10000-22500 GCA_015478945.1 Trachelipus rathkii
ATGGAAGATGACGTAGAAGAGCTTGAAACTCGGTATACAATCTTTCATTATAATGGTACGCATAAATATATTATTAAAATCCGTACCAGCACCCCAAATGCGGTGATCACCAGCTCCCAAACCTGAAATATTGATATAGAACGACGAAACTTGGGTATACATCTTTCTTAAGATGTATCCTCGATACAGAAAAAAAAATTAAAAAACAAAAAATAAAAAAAAAAGAAAGACAAAAAAAAAGAATAAAAGATAAAATTAAAAAAAAAAAATATAATAAAAAAAAATAAATAAAATTTTTAAATTTAAAAGTAAAATTTGAAAATTTAAATTTTTTTAACAAAAAAAATATTAAACAGTTATGTATTTTTAAGTTATAATTTAATCAAATACATTTTTATATAAATCAAATCAGCCCTCCAGAGCCTCCGATACCTCTGAGCCTCCCAAACCTCCAGACCTCACAAGAGCCTCCAGAGCTCCCCAGGCCTCCCCAGCCTCACGAGCTCCGCCATCTATGATCTATTGATTCATGTCATATGTTTTACTAAAAATAAAAAAAAAACTTTTCATTTATTTTGATGATATCTTAAACACTTGGTTTTACTAAACATTTTAAGCTTTCATAGTTTATAACTAAGAAAATTTTGTTTTACATACCCTAAACCTGTAAACCAGTAACTTGATCCACCCACCCTCTTCCCTCCTACCCCAATCCTGGATATTTTTACATTACATTTTACATTAACAAAATTTTATCATAAACCTTGTCTAATTATCATATGATCAAAATATATGCTAACGTAACCAAAGATTTCACATCAAAGCAAGCATAACATCACCGAAACTACGAACATATATGTACACCACAAACTAACAATCTTAAACCTGATAAAACATTAAAATTAACAAAGTCATACACTTAACAATAGTAAAGTAACTAACATTGAGCGCAACGCATAATCTACTTACACTTTCTAACATATCACTGATATTTACATTACCATAGTAACATTTAACAAAAATTATCACCAATTTGAGTGTAATTAGCAAAGCTGATCAAGGTAATATATGCTGAACGTAACAAATTTTCACATCAAAAAATGCAAACATAGCATCAACTGACACTACGCAATATAATGTACAACGACAACCTAACATACCTTAACATGAATAAGCAGTCAACATAACAAAGTTCCATACTTAACAACAGAGAGTAACTATCGCTGCACACAGAACGTAACCTATCACACTTTTTCCAACAATCACTGATTATTTACATTAACATAGTAACATTAACAAAAATTTATCATAACCATACCCAAACATCATAATCCCCAACGAAAATACGCTAAAGCAACAAAGATTTCACATCAAAAATCACCCATATCATAGCCTGAACTATGAATAAATTGTACAACAAACAAAACCCTAACATTACCCTATGATCGAATAAACTCATTCTATACATAACAAAGGTCCAACTTAACACCTGTAAAGTAACTAACATTGCATAAAATACTTAACTTATTCACACTTTTTTCAAAAATATCGTCTAAAATTATTTGCACGAAACATAGCTAACATTAATAAAAATTCATCATCACCATTACCTAATAATCATACTGAACAACGAATAATGCTAACATGTCAAAAGTTTTCACATTCAATAAAGCTAAACATTGCATACCGACCTAAGAATATAATATACAAAGACAAAACCTAACAAACCTTATGCACGAATAAGCAGTCTAACATAAAAGTTTCCATACTTAAACAACAGGAGAGTAACTTCGCGTGCACACAGAACGGTAACCTACTCCACACTTTTCCATACATATCTACTATTATGTTTACATTAACCTAAATGTGACATTTAACAAAATTTATCATAACCTACCCTAATTATCATACTGACCAATAACTGCCCTCAAAGAAAAACCAAAGTTTCACATCAATAAATCTAACATATCATAGCCTGAACTTAATATATAATGTACAACAACAAAAACCTAAACATACCCTATGATTCGAATAAACATCTAACATCTAACAAAGTCCATACTTAACAACAGGAAATGAACTAACAATGGGTAAAATACTTAACTTATTTCACACTTTTTTTTCAAATATAGTTCTCGTAACATTATTATTTTTCACAACATAGTAACATTCAATTAAAAATTCATCATCACCGGAACCAAGTATCATTACTGACAACGGAAAAACTCTAACGGCTCAAAGATTCACATCAAATAAAGCTAACATTGCATAACCCCTGACCTTAAGAATATAATATACCAAAGACAAAAACCTAACATACCTATGCATGAATAAATCGCTAAAACATTAAGCAGAATCCATACTTAACAACGAGTAGTAACTACCGTTGCATTACAAAAAACGTAACCTATCACACGTTGTTTAAACATATCTTCTACCATATCATTATTATTTTCGCATTAACCGTAATTAGGATTTTCATCACTCTCGCCTAATTCATACTGATAACAATATATGCGAACGCAACAAATTGCCTAACAAAGCTAACATATATATATAATTTATTATATAATTATATATAATATATTATTATATATATATAATATAATATATAATATATATATATGATATAATTAATATATATATATATATATATGTATATATATATATAACATACAACGGAAAAAACCCTAACCACATGCTAACAAGATTAAAACTGCTAACGATTAACAAGTTTCATACTACATGCAGGTAAAGATAAACTAAACAACGCTGTGGGGGATACAGAACGAACAGGTACGAAGCTGTTGAGGAAATTATCATTTAACAAATCAGTATACCGATGTGTTTAGTTTATTTGTTAATTCATTTCTTTAAAACCTTTGTTTTTTAAGAAACTTTTATTTATTTTTATATTTTATTTCCTTAAAACTTTTTGTTTTAAAAAACTTTTATTTATTTTTAATTTATATCTTAATTTAAATCTTTTATTTATTAATTTTTCTTTAAAATTTTTTGCTTTTTAAAAAAACTTTATATTCTTTAAATTCATTTCTTTAAAAACTTTTTGCTTTTTAAAAAATTTTGTATTTTTTTAGTTTATATTCTTTAAAACTTTTTTGTTTTTATAAAATTTTACACTCTTCATGTGTATAACGTAAAAATTTACGTTTTCTTTACATACCCTAAAACGGTAAATCAGTGAACTCGAGATAAATCAACGCTACCCCCTCCCCCACCACCTCCGCCTACCAGTCCCCAACCCCGGATCTATTCGATAGTTATTGATCTAGTGATCTATGACCTCCAGTCATAATTTCGAGTTATCATTTGCAAACGAGCATAAAATGTTCTTTTTATGACTAACCCCGAAATATATGTTGACATCGATAACAAATTTGTTCACAGGTCAATAGAAGCTACATAACATAACCTGATGTTAGAATATAATGTATAACATCAACTAAACACCCTAGACACGATTAAACAGTTGACATTAACAAATACCATACTGTAACAATAGAAATGTAGACTGACGTTTATACAGGACCGTATTTTGTTTTCGTAGTGTTTGATTCGATCAATGTGTTGGATTTAATTTTTATTACCAGAACATAGTAACATCTAACACAAATTTATCATAAACTAACCTATTTATCACACTGACCAACTAATATATGCTAAAGTAACAAAGTTTTCACCACCACCAAATACTAAATTATTTGCACTATATCTTCCTTTATTTGGTATATTTTTTCTCCCAAATACAGACCATCTCAAGCACAAATTTTTATTTTGGTAACTGTCTTCTTGTAATTTTCTGATGTTCTCCTTTAGTAGACCCACCATTTTTTCACATTTTCCATTACTGCATGGGCTTTCAGCTGTAGTTGCCAGTAGTTTTATATTAAACATCTCGCACATTTCTTCCATTGTTTCATTTTGAAATTCCCTCCCATTATCAGAAAGTAACTTTCTGGAGCTCCAAATTCCTTTATCCATTTATCGATGGTTTTGCCTACTATTTCTGACGGTCTCTTTCCTTCTGTCCATGTTGCTTGCACGTAGCTTGTTAGTTCATCTGTCATCACTAAGAATCTTTTCCCTTCCAACTCTCCCATATCTATGGAAACTAATTCATTAAAATAATGTGTTCTCTCTAATCCTACTACTGGTCTACTAGGTGTTGGTTTATATATTTTACATGTGACAATTGTTCGTCACTTGTTTTATCAATTGGTTTATATACTTTTTATCTTTCATATATCTGTTATCACTCCCGTATGCCTTTCCCACTATTTTAATTAGGTTTTCTGTACTGCAATGCCCGAATTGTTTGTGTAACTTTATTAATTTAGCCTCTTTCTGTTTCTCATCATCACTCGTCCACCACTTTTCCTCCCCAAACCATGCACTATATTTTCGCTTTATCATTGGTAGTCTTATGTGACCACTATTGTCAACCCTCCCTTTTATTTGTAAACCTAAACTATTTAAAGTTATTGTAATATCACTCATATTCATTATTGCTCCCAGTTTGTTTAATGTTTTTTTTCCCTATTAACCATGGTATGTTACTATCGTTTATGTAATCTGTCACTATGTAAACAACCTCTTCATGAAAATGAACTGGTATTTGTATACTTTTCTCCCCTTTATATTCAGACCCTCCAAAACAATATGATTTATCTATTCTTGTTTCACTTTCTTTTATTCTCTTAATCTTACTCTTGTTCAAATTTTTAAAATTTCCTCCAGGCTATCCCTCCCTATTAGGGTACTATTACTCCCTGTGTCTAAGATTCTCTTTCACTTTCACTCGTCACATTCAAATACACATTATCCTGTTCTTTCATCATGTTTTCCCATTTCACAGAATTAGCAGAGTGGCGCATTGATGATATGAATATCGAAATAATGTAATCTAATCTGATAGTTTTACTTTAATCTAATCTAATCAATCTAGTTAATAACGACAGTATTTCTCACCTTTCATTTATGACGAATCTGATGAATAATGATGAATGAATCTCTTTCTTATTGATGTATGTGTGAGTTAATCTTTATTTATATGGTTATTTGCCTTCTCACAGCAGTTGATGTAATTTGATGTTATGATGAAAATAGTTAGAAATAAATAAATGTAAGAAAGAAATGACAGTGTTAGTAATATATAAATATGATGTAAACAGAAGTAGATAATGATCTATATGCTGTCTTTGATATTATCTTCTTTCCTAGTTTATTTCTTCTTATTTCTCACACTTCACATATATGGTTCCTTCTAGTCTGAATATGAAATATTTTTATCTCTTCTTGTAATCTGAATAAATCTTAATCTTCTTATACCTTCTAAATCTTATGCTTTTACTATGTCTACAGAATGCCTTATATTTAACATATTTAACATATAATAAAATAATCTGATAGTTCTGCAAAATAAAGAAAACATAAAATCTGCCTCAAAGAAAGGATGCCTTGTCATTACAAAAGCAATGACAAGGCATCCCTCACATTCGTCAGTACTCATTAATTTAGTAATTTATCGCAAATTTCTTTATTAGAATATATATGTAGAGCAAATAAGTAGTTTTTTATGTCATTCATTGTAAAAAGAAATCCACCTTCTTCTAAAATAATTTTTGTTAATTAATTAGGCATTTCCATAAATGACCATAACTGGTGAGAAGTCATTCAGCAGTCTGTATATTAATTCCACCTTTTTGTTGAAATTTTAGAAATATTTCGATTTATATAAAGTATAATGTTAAGAAGTGGGCTATATGAAAATTATTGAATATATTTTTTATCCTTTTAAACAGTTTTAAAAAATGGGTTATAGATTGTATAAGTTTTATTACCTTTGTGTTCGAGTGATTTTGGAAGCAGTTGCCAAAGTCGTTTTTGGAATCAGATTTTGGGGAGTAAAATCAACACCTCTTCCTTCAATATCTAACCTACTTTTAATAGAACCTGCAATATCACTTGCTCAAAAAATTCGCTCAAGAAAGGTAAGCAGTTTTGTCTTTTATTTTTGTTGCAGATGAAGCAGCTAAAAAATTTTACTTAAATATATAAGGTGTGAATTTATAATTTGTATTGAACTTCAAGAAAATGAATAGCTCAAATTGAAAAAAAAAAAAAAAGAAAATTGGAGTGTGTAGCTTTGCCACAAGATTTAATTAGGCCCTCCTTGTTATTAATAGTTACTGAAATACTTTAATAAATTTGTGTAGTTTTATTTATGTGATAAATTACTAATTAAAAGATATAGATTGTAACAAATTTCTCATGTTCACTTGATTAAGGGAGATATTTTTCAAGTTTAGTAAATTAACTTTCTTTCTTTTTTCTTTCTTTCTTTCTTAATACAATAAGGAAATTTTCATGAATATTTTGCATTTTGTAATATGCATTTATCCAGGTAACAAGTGAAGAAGTTGTTAAATCTTTCATAGCACGAATTCGTGAAATCAACCCTATAGTGAATGCTGTTGTAGATGAAAGGTTTGAAGAAGCTTTGGAAGAAGCAAAAGAAGTTGACAAGTTTTTAAGGTTGTATTTTTATAAGAAAATTATATATATATATATATATATATATATATATATTTATATATTTATATATAGTATAATATATATAGTATATAGATATAAATAATAATATATATATTATTATTATATATATATTATTAATTAAATAATATAATTTTGAAAAGGGATTCGGAAAAAGTATGATTGATTTTGTTGAAGATATTTACTTTAAATAAATAAATACATGATATATATTAACAATAATTATTCTTTTTCCGAATTCGTTTGCAATATTTTTATGTTAAAATACTCGAAATAATATAATTTGGCCATCAATTTTCATTATGAACATGACGTAGTATATAATACCAAAAAATAACTTGATTTATTTTATAGGTATGCTTTATAAAACTCAGAATAAAATTATTGGGCACACTCATCTTATAACAAAGGAGTAATGTGAATTAAAATATATTTTTTTTTTTTTTTGATTTTACCCTATATTTCTTGTTACAAATATATCACGTTAACCTGTCCCGGTAGTTAACCCTGCCGGTTCTTATTCTCTTGATTTGGCAGGGGCCGTGGGGTCGGCCCGTGTTTCTATATTAAATATTGCAGTGCAATAGTTGAAGTCAGCCCATGATTTAATTAATGTTGATTGAAATGTGTAGATGTTTGTTTAGAGGGTTTTCAGCAAATCATTCAGTCTTCAAATAATATATCATTCTGATAACAGAAATTGAAAATATTAATTGTGTAGAATCAATGTAAAATGAGAAAATACAAATTTATCTACCAATTTATATTCTCAAGTATGAATTTCAAACCATTTAGAGGAAAATTATCATAAACTGATTGCAAATATGCCAAATTCTTATGTAATCGGATATTAATATAAAGTTTTATCTATTCCATGAACAATCTATTCCATAAAATTTGGCTAATTTTTGAAATAAATTTATGATGTTCTGTCAATATTTAGATTGTTAGATTTTAGCATTTATCCCTCACCGCCAAATTGTGAAATCCACAACTATATTTATTCCTATTGAAAAGGCTCAAAGCAACTTTTCAATGATTAGATTAGAAATAAATTTCTTATTAAAATATATATGTATATTTCATATAGCTTACTGCAGTTAAGTTTTAGAGTTGCAGTTTGGCTTCCAAAAAATAATCCCTTGTAGAATATATATATGAATAAATTATTAATTAATTTGAACTTTAACTTATTAGTGTATGAATTAGTTTATTTTATTTGAAGTAATGTAATTAATATAATTAATATTAGTAGCATATTATATATATATATATAGTATAAATAAGTTAATATATATTACTATATATTAATAATATATATATATATAAGTTAGTATATACATACCTATATATTCTATCTAAACGCCTGAAATTTTTTTAGGCTCTGCTTTATATATATATTGTATAATATATAATACTATAATTATATTATATATAATTAATATATACTATAAATATATATATTAACTATAATATGTCTTTAAGATATTAGTATATATATATAATTATAGTATATATATTATATCTATAAAAATATAATATATATATAAGGTATAATATATATATATATATAAATCATGTCCATATATAAATTAATATATATTATTGTAGTTAAATGGATTTTTGTATGTATATATATTATATTATATATACATATATATTATATATATATTTATTATATATATATATATAGTTATATATAAAAATGAATATAGAAAATAGAATTTTCAGTTGCATAAATTATATAAGATATTATTATAATATAAATTAAGTAGTATATATTTATATTATATATATATTATATATAATAGTTATATATATTTATTGTATATTATATCAACATTATCATCATCTATTTATCATAAACATATCACGACAATCCATCATCAACCCCTTCTCTCAAGAGATGGGTTAGGTTCGAAGCATGCACTAAAACAGAAAGAAGTTAGAAGAATAGACGAATGAAAAGAAAGCTCAGCTTACGCCCTTTATAAATACCTTTATGGAATCGTTCGCATCAGCAAAACCACCTTAAGACTCAGGGACATGCGAGGAAACTTAACTAGGATCTCGTCAATGTGGTTTACTCCTTATTCCAGGTGGGCGCTACAACATATCCCATCAAAACAAGCATTCACAACTTGATGCACCTTTTCTCGACTCTGCAAAATCAACATTCTCTCCTCCAGGCATTGGCATTTCTTTACTGACTCTACTTTTTCTCCTCGGTCTTCCAGCCGTTCGATTCCCACCACACTCACCTATACATACCGTTAATAACCAACCGACTATCATCCATCTTTCAACATGACCAAATAATAGGTTTCAATTATCTAAAATTACACCAATTACACGCAATACGTCATATTCTCATTTTAATCAATTCTTCTCACACCTAACACGCCCCTTAAGATTTTCTGAACCCATTTACTTTAGATCTATACCTCTTATTACAAACCATAGTCTCATAATTAAATTAAACAAGGTAACAACATACTCTCATAATATCATATTTTTATAATATATATATTTTTTCTATATATATAACTATATATAATATTATAACATATTACTTATTTAATTATATTAAGCTTAATAATTTAATTTGAAAGTTATATACTATTAATGATATATATATATATATGATATATATATTAATTATTTAATATATTTATTATATGTTATATTATTATTATATAATTTATATAATAATATATTTAATATATATGTATATAATATATATTGTAATTATATTAATAATATATATATAAAAATTATATATATATATATAGTATAATAATAGATATATATTAAATTAAATATATATATAATATAATTATATTATATATATCTATATATTAATTTAATATAAATTTTTAACTACATAAATCTAGGAGATTTTTTTTCTATAAGTAATTATATATATATTAATTTAATGTATGAATTGCACGTCTATTCAATAAAAAACTGCCTCAGATCTAATATTATATATTTAATATAATATATATATATATATATATATTAATATATAATATTTATATATATATAATTATATATATATTTATATATATTTATTATAGAATAAAATATAGTATATAAATAAATTAATATATATATATATTATATATTATTAATATATATTTATAATATATATTATATATTAATGATTTTTCATTATAGTATTAAATGTCAAGAGGGGGAGTCTGAGTTGCAATTCGGTTAAATTTACATAAGGGTGGATGTACGGAGTCGGGTCGAGTTCCGATAAATTATTCAAAGTAGGCGAGTCGGAGTCGGAGTCGGAGTCGGTTAATTATTTTAAAGGTGAGGTGGAGTCGGATGTCGGAGTTCGAGAAAATTTTGAAACGATTACCACAACCCTGTTCTCATTGATTGTTATTTTCTTTTAATTTTGATATTGATAGATTAATTTTGTGATTCGAAGAGAGATACCACACTGTAGCTGAATTTAGTAAATGATGACGGGCTTAAAGATAAGTCGAGAACGCACTGACACTGATATATGAAAATGGGGTAAGACTTACACTCCATAGGTGTCAATGGGGGGAGTGGAAGTAAAGCTCTCATCGTTATGGTAGATATATTTACATATCTCCTTAAATATAACATTTATTTTATTATTATATTTTTATTATTATTTGATTATTAGATGACTCTAATTTTAATTATTATTTAATTAATTATTTAAATATTATTAACTATTAATTATATATATATATTTATTTAGTTATAATTATTATATATTATATTTAATTATTAATTATTTATTTATAATTATTAATTTATATTATTATATTTTTAATAGTACTTAAATTTATATATATAATATTAATTTTATTATTATATTATTATTTATATATATGATTTATTATTATTAATTATTATTATTAATATTATTATTATTATATTATTATTAAATTTTAATTATTATTAATTTATTATTAATGATTTATTATTTAATTTAATTATTTTAAATTTTATTATATTTAAGAAGAAATATATTATTAAATATTAATATATATATAATAATACACTATAATGATGATAATATATATATATAATATATATATTATGACATATTATATATTTATTAAATATATATATTATATGCGTTATATTATTATATTTAATATTATATTAGATATAATTAATATAATTTACTAATATAATATATATATTAATAATATTATAATAATATAATAAATCTATAATAAATATTATATATATATTATATGGTATTTATATATTATATATAATTTTATTATATTAATATTATTATATATATAAATTATTATTATTATAATATATATATATAGTATAATATATATATATTATAATTATTATTAATTTAATATATTACTATAAATATATTATATATATTATATTATATATAAATATAATAATAATATATATATTATATTATATAGGTACCACAATATAAATTATTTAGTATAAAGCTAGTATTTATTCAATCAATATGTAAATAGTTAAAATTAATAAAACAATTAATTAAATAATTAAGATTAGTAGTGATTGATATTGAAATATTGTGAATTTTTCTTGAAATACATGTTTTAGTTTTAATAATATTTAATAATTTAAGAATAATGTATAAATATTTATATGTATATCTTGTGTTATCAAGTATTTATATATGTATGTATAAATATTTATTTTTTTTTCGTAATTTTATATTTATATATAAAAAACACCCGTACTCACGGGAGACTCATACAAACAATAAGCGTGGTCCCAGTAATTGCGCTAACTGGTCGTAGTGGATACAATATGTGATGACTTTCTCCTTGGTGGCTCCGGTGCATACTAGGATGTAAATATGAATACACTCTCTCCTCGACTAGGGCTTGCCGTGAGCGTGTGTTTAATCTTCTGTAAATATATTATATATATATATATATATATATATATATATACTATTATTATAAATATATATTATAATATATATATTTAATATTAAATATATAAAGGTATTATAATATTAAATTTTAAATTTAATATATATATATTTATTATATATATATATATTAATATAATTATTATATATATATATACATATAATATTATATATATTATATATTTATAATAATTAATATATAAATATATTATATATATATAATAATTATAATATTAATATATATAATATATTATATAATATATATATTACATTTATATATAACAATAAATATTTTATTAATATATATATTAATAATAAATATTAATATTAATAATATATATATATAATAATAATAATAATATATACTTCATATATTATATATTAATATATATATAATAAATTTATTAATATAAATATAAAGTATATTAAATATATATATTAATATTATATTATAATACTATTATATATAATAATTATTAATATATATAATATTATAATATAGTATATATATATAATTATTATAATATAATTATTATATAAATTATAAGTATTATAAACAATTAATTAAATTATATATTAGTCTTAAATTCATAGTAAGATACTCCTCGAAGAACTAATGTAGGAAACATACTTAAAATTTCAGGTACAGAAGTATTGATATTGCAATATTATTTAGAATTTTGTGTGAAATATAGTGTTTCTTATTATTTATAATATAATTAATATATGTAGAATAGAATATATAATTATATGTATATGCTTTGTTATTATGTTATTATTTTATAACATATTTTTATTTAATTTATGTTTTTTTTGTATTCTTATAACTTTATATACAAATAGCATCCGTGATAAGCTCAGATGGTAGAGCACTATCAAAGCCCGTGGTTCCAGGTTTCGAGCACTGTCGGGTGAAATGTTATCTATTTCTCTCTTGTGGCATTGGCTCCGTTACAATGAATCATAATTGATACAACTCTCCTAGATTATG
>JABUQX010035144.1:27500-28626 GCA_015478945.1 Trachelipus rathkii
ACGAAGTGGGTGGTAACTAAAGAAAAGCATTAGAGGGTATGTATAAAAATGACAAATGTAATGTAAAAACTGGATATGAAAACGAGAAATGGTTTGAGGTGGGAGCTGGCGTTAAGCAGGGAAGTGTATTGTCACAAATTCTGTTTGTGGCATATTTGGATGTAATAATAAGGGCAGTGAGGCGGGAGGTGGAGGATGTGGATGGAGATGTGATGGCTTATGCGGATGACCTGACGTGCTGGAGTGAAGACGGAGAGAAACTGAGGAGAGTGGTGTTTGCTTTTGATAAACTGAGAGAAGCGGGCCTGTGCATGAACGTAGATAAAACTGAAATTATGATAGTAAGTAGAGAGGAGGGAGAGGAGTTGGGGTGGAGGTGGATGGTGTGGTGATTAAAAACGTAGAGAAATACAAGTATCTGGGGCGAATGTTTAGTAGAGAGATTGCGAGCAGAATTGATAAGTACGGGAGAACAGTTAGAGCTTTATATCCTATCATCAGGATAATGAGATTGGAGGGGAGGTGAAGAGGATAACTTTGGAAAGCATTTTGACACCGATACTTCTGTATGAGGCAGAAAAATGGGGTATGACAACAAGAGAAGAGAGCAGAATGCAAACTGCTGAAATGAATGAATTGAGAGCGATGACCGGAAAGACCAGGAGGGATAGAGTGAGAAACGAAAGAATTAGAGAAGGTATAGGAGTTATACCTATTATTAACAAAGTAGATGTAGCAAGACTAAAGTGGTGGGGACATTTGGAGAGGATGGAAAGTGGCAAGGTGAACAAGGAAAAGGTGGGACTGGAGACCGGAGGGAGGCAGACCAAGGGGAAGACCACGGAAGAGATGAAAGGACTCCATAGAAGATTCGCTGAGAAGACATCAAATGTCATCTATGATTCAGCTGATTGAAGAACGGGTCTTGGAAGATAGAGGGGAGTGGAAGAGGAGGCTGACCGTGCTGACAGGCTCATGAGCCTTCCTGGGAGCGGATGTAAGATTGTAAGATGTATATATATATATAGTAGATATTATAATTAGAAACGTATATATGATATAATATATATATATATATATATAATATATATATATATATATATTATATATACATGTATTTTATAAA
>JABUQX010035145.1:0-20000 GCA_015478945.1 Trachelipus rathkii
CGTTGTCAGTCATATGATTAGACGGGTTATGCTAAATATTTTTTAAATATTACGATTGTTAATGTAAAATTAACATTTTATATGTTAGAGATATACTTTGAAAAAGTGTGAATAGTAAAAGTTTTGACGAAGTGTTAGGTACTTTTACTGTTTGGTTGAAGTGCGGCAAGTTGTTAATGGTTAGTAGTGTTATTCGTAACGTTATGGTGTGTTAGGTTGACCGTTGTACATTATATCTTAAGTTCCAGGTTTATGTATTGTTAGCTTTATAATGTAAAAACTTTGTTACGTTAGCAATATATTCGATGGTTAGTAAATATAAAAACTTATTTTTGTGTTACGTTTTTACCCGAAATGATACTCGAAAATGACATGAATCAATAGATCAATGAAGAATCAAAAGGTTATGGTGGGAGGGTGAGGAGGGGTTTGGGTGGTTTGGATTTACTGATTTACTGATTTTACTGCTTTAAAATTCAGTAAACTATTACAATTTTCCATTTTGTCATTATTCAAAGAACTTATTTTTATGTTAATGTTTGGATAAGCTTTGTTATCGTTTACAGTTATTCGATGGCTGGTATGATATTAGACAATGTTATATACATTTTTTGATAAGATGTTACTTGTCAATGTAAGTAATTATCGTTAATATTTAGAGATATGCTTGGAAAAAGTATGAAATATTTTACGTTTGTATGTAAAGTTAGTTACTTTACTGGTGTTAAGTTGTGGAACTTGTTACTTGTTAACAGTTTTATTAGTGCGTAATTGATGTTAGGTTTTGGTCGTTTGTACATGTTATTTTCTAGTTCATTATGCATGCTATGTCTAGCTTTATTAATGTGAAAACATTGTTATTTACAAATAATCGCTGGTTAGTATATAACAGGGTTCATTTTTGGCTATGTTTATCCGAATGATACTCGATATGGTCTTCTGCCTCTATAGTGTGACAACAAATTTTTAACATAGGATATGTTTCTATGTTTAACATATTTTTCTAGGCGTTGATGTTTTGTACGCTGTGTTTAGGTACTTTACTGTTGTGTAAGTATGAACTTTGTTAAGGTTGTAGTTTATTCGTATGCCTAAAGTGTGTTTAGGTTTTTGCACCATTGTAATTATTAGTCTTAGTTCTGGTAATGCTATGTTAAGCTTTATTAATGTGAAAACAATTGTTACGTTAGCATATATTCAGTGGTTAGTATATAAAGAACTTAATTTTGTACTATGTTTTATCCGAAATGGTACCGATATGTGACCTGAATCAGTTAGATCGATAGATCCAATAAAGGTCGTGGACAGATGTGTAGGGATGGGTGGGGAGGGACCTGGTGTTTGAATTTCTGTTTTCAGTAACGTTCTTCTTTTTAACATTCGGTAAACTATTACACTTTATATGATATTTTATGTCAAGAACTTATTTTTATGCTATGTATGGAATAAAACTTTGGTTATTTTTTATTTTTTATGTTTGATAAAACTTTGTTATGTTGCAATTATTTTTTGGGGATTATGATATTATAAGTAGGTTATGATAAATTTTTGTTCAGTATCTATGATAATGTAAAAAACTTGTTACGTTTGCATATATTCGTTGTTCTGTATGATAATCGGACAAGGTTATGATACATTTTGATAAATGTTACTGTGTCAATGTAAGATTAAACGTTAATATGTTAGGTGATATGCGTTGGAAAAAGTATGAATAGGTACGTTTTGTAATGTAAATGTTATTACTTTACCTAGTGTTGAAGTGTGGAACTTTGTAATGTTACCCGTTTATTAGTGCGTAAGGTGTGTTTAGGTTTGTCGTTGTACTTAATATTCTTAGTTCATATGATGCTATGTTAGTTATTAATGTGAAAACATTGTTATGTCAGTATATATTTCGCTGTTAGAAATAAAGGAACTCATTTTTGGTGATGTGTTTTCCGAAATGAATGACTCAAAATGCGACGTAAATCAATAGTGTTAATGTAAAATTAACTTGATATGTTAGATATGTTTGAAAGAAGTGTGAATAGGTTACGTTTTTATACGCTGTCTAAGGTAACTTTTTGTTAAGGTATGAACTTTGGTTACATGTTAGTAGTTTCTATTCGTGCTAAATGTGTTAGGTTTTGTCATTGTACATTATACTTTTAGTTCTGATTAATGCTATGTTAGCTTTTTTAATGTGAAACAAATGTTACGTTAGCATATATTATTCGATGGTTAGTAATATAAAGAACTTATTTTTGTACTGATGTTTATCCGAAAATGGTACTTGTATGTGACACTGAATCATTAGATTCGATAGATCCAAAGATCGTGGACAGGTAGGGTAGGGGAAGGGTGGGAGGGGTCGGGTGGTTTGATTTTTTACTGATTTTACTGATTTACCAGCTTTAATTCGGGTAAACCTATTAACATCTTTACTATGATATTTTAACTTCAAAGAACTTATTTTTTATGTCATGTTTGGATAAAACTTTTGTTTATTTTTATGTTATGTTTGGAAAAAAACTTGTTATGTTTTTGCAATTTATTTCGTTGGGGATTATATATTTAGGTAAGTTATGATAAGATTTTTGTTAAATATTACTATGAATTATGTAAAAAAACTTTGTTACTTTAGCATATATTCGTGGTCTGTATGATAATCGAACAAAGGTTATGATACATTTTTGATAAATGTTTACTGTGTCAATGTAAGATTAAACGTTAATATGGTAAAGATATGCTTGAAAAAAGTAAGAATAGGCAACGTTTTGCATGCAATGTTAGTTACATTTTTCCTGGTGTTAAGTGTGGAATTTGTTAATTATATCATTTATTCGTGTGTAAAGTTGGGTTAGGTTGTCTTTGACATTATTTTCTTAGTCATGTTACGCTATGTTTATCTTTATTGCTGTGGAAACTTTAATTACGTTTAGAGCACGTGGTCCAACCTTTTTTTGTGTAATCGCCACATTCAGAACCTGGCACTTCCCATCGCCCGCACCCCTTCATTGGGAAAGAAAATTTTATATACATATAATATATAATATTATATATATATTAAATATATATATAAATATATATATATATATATATATATATATATATATTATATATAATATATAATTATATGATATATATATATATATATATATTATATAATATAAATTATAAAGGGTAAGCAAAAAATTTAAATTTCATAAAAATGCTAGAATTATGAGTAGCTATATAATTTACTTACTTTTTTACTTAATGGCTGCCTTGGGCTTGATGAAACCTTGCAAGTTCTTCAATATTAGGCTCAATGTTGGTCAGTCGAAGTTGTAAGTCCCCTCTTTGACTAATGTTCAGTTTATTTCGCTGTGTTTAGTAAAAATTTGCAATATTGCACTGATCCTTTCTCCACTAAATACGATGAAGGAAAGCAAGTAAAAGTAATTTTAATTCTGCCAAATTTTAGGATAATTGTTTTGCATTTTGGGCCAAAATGCTACATAACCAAGGTTGATTAACAATGTATTTTAGCTTTCGATACAGTTTCAAATGATCTACGTTTTCTTGCAATTTAAATTTTGGTGAATTTAGAATGCACGAGGCAAGGAAAGAAATAGACTTACGACCCAATCAGGTATTTCAAGTTCACAAAGATCTTTAATTAAAATAAATTCTTCTTTCAGAGTGTCCAATTGGAGAGCAATAGCATTCAATATATACTATATATTAAAAATTAATATTTATCATTTTATGTATAACTTGTAGCTTGGAAACTGCAGAGAATCTTTCCTAGCTAAGCTGTCTTTGTAAAAGGGTAATTTTCGGATAAAAGATGTTATAATTCCCTTCGATTTAATAAGATTTATATAATTTCCCTGAAATTTGATATTGATTTCATTAGTTTCAGTGAAAATATTCTGAAAGATTTGAAATTCAATCATCGGACTCTCTTAACAATTATTATTGCAATTCGTTATCAAACATGAATTAAAGAAATTCTAGACATTATCAGTAAAGAACATTGAAATAGCGGATTCAAACAGTTACGCAATTTGTGAGCCATCGTAACATCAGTAATGCAGTAATAAAACGCTCTTAAATTATCTCATTTTCGTGGCATAGCTGTCGAAAGATACGGGTCATTTAAAGAGCGAGATTTGATTTTATTTACTTCATTTAATAACGATGTTCAATGTATCATGTAGTCGTCCACTAAGATGCTTTGCAGCTAAGTGTTCACGATGAATAATAAATACAATGAAGAGTAAATATTTGTAGAACTGCTTCTTTTATATGAGCTATAAATCCCCGATATCGACCTATCATAGCTGGCGCCCCATCTGTTGCACAAGCAATGATATTTCTCATGGGAATATTTTTGGTATTAAACGTGCTGAAATTTTTAACAACCTTAAAAATTGTTGAACCTTTTGTGTCAAGAACCATTGTTTCCGCAAAGAGAAACTCTTCAACAATTTCTTTAGTAGAACTTACATATCGACGTATTGCCAAAGCAAGGATTCATTGTCAGTAAGATGACTCATCGAGTTGCCAAGAAGAATTCCTCGTTTTTTTAAATGTGTCACTAGTTTGTTTTCAATATCTTTTGCCATTTCATCTACTTCTTGATGATACTGTGTTATTACTGAGAGGAATTGAGGTTGTTATAGCACACTTTTACCTAGGCAAATCATTGTATCCAAAAACTTCATTAATTACTTTGGCAGTAGAAAGTTTCACACCAAAGTATTGTGTGGTTGCCATGCATTTGCATCCTTCGTTGAAAATTTTTATAAGATAAACAAACCCTTTCTCTAAATCTTTAGTTTTCTTGGCAAACATCCCTTTGATTCTGTACGATTTTTGAAATTAATGGTCATTTTGGAAAACAAATAGTTTTAAATGTTGAAAGGATGCATTCTTTTTAAATGTTCTAACATTCTTGAAGGCTTCATTGCTTCATTTGAGAAATTTTTTTCACACAATAAGCAAAATGGCATTTGTTCGTTATTAACGGATTGAATGAATCCATATTTAAGGTACTCATTCGAATATTGCCGACACTTTCTTTTTTCTCTCATTTTTATAAACTATATATATATATATAATATATATATATTATATATATATATATTATATATATAGTATAATTATATATATATATATATATATATATATATATATATATATATATAATATAGTAATAATATATAGCCGCAGTTTTCGTTGGAAATAGACGACTTTTTTGTTAGTGTGTATGTTTTATTATTTTTATATATTTATATTATATATAATATATATATCACTAAAAACATAGCCAATGTACATACTATAGGACTCACGAAATCAGAAAAATAAATCCTGGCGAGGCAAATAGCTGGCTTGGAGAGCATGAAAGGGGGACCAGTAAATGGTTAACGTGTTTTCGATAACACATTTATGTTTTTGTCAACTATGAATGGTGAAACAAATCGAAGTGTTCGTTTCAACTCAGGGAATCACTGACTGCGGTGTCAAGTTAGGATACATTTAAATTTCCCATGTCCCATAATTAATTCAGAATAAATTAACTTGTTACTGTCTGAAAATAATTTAATAAAATGAAAAATAAGAAATCGAGAAACGGAAAACTTTCTGATGTTTTCTCAACTTGTTAAACTTTATATAATTTTATAAAAAACCAGTTCTTGAACTTTCTATATACTTGGATATATATATATATATTATATTATATATTATATATTATATATTATATATAATATATAATATATATATATATTATAATATATATATAATATATATATATATTATATATATATATATTATATATATATATAGTATGTATAAATAACTTAAATTTTCTTATTAAAAAAAATATAATTTTATTTTATCTGCTCATCGCCCCCCTCATTGCCCCCTTGATCTTAACGCCCACCTAATCGAATTCATCGCCCACAAGGGGGCGATATCGCCCAGGTTGGGAACCACTGCGTTAAGTATATTTGTTGATTCAAGTATGAAATTAACCAATGTTGTGATTAAATTTTTGATTAAATAATTGCCATGCTTAATATAATCTAACTTTCGATATGTTAGATGATATGTTGAAAAAGTGTGAATAGGTTACGTTTTGTACGCTGTGCTAGGTAATTTACTGTTGTTAAGTATGGAACTTTGTTAATGTTAACAGTTTATTCGTGCGTAAAGTGTGTCAGGTTTGTCGTTGTGCAATATATTCATAGTTCAGATGATGCTAAGTAAGCTTTATTAATGTGAAAACTTATTACGTTAGCATAATTCGTTGATCAGTGTATAAAGAATTGTTTTATGTTATGTTTTATCCAAAATGATACTCGAAATGTGACTTGAATCAATAGATCAATAGATCAATAGATCATGGATGATGTGGGACAGTGTGGTATGACCGGTTTGATTTACTGATTTACTGATTTAGGGTATGTAAAACATGATAATTTTAGTAAAAATATGACCTGAATCAATATATCAATAGATTCAATAGATAATAGATCAATGAGGATGGGTGGGTAGGTGACTGTACGGTTGGGTGGTTTGATCTTACTGATTTACTGATTTAGGGTATGTAAAGGACATAACAATTTTACTAAATATGACTTGAATCAAATAGATCAAATAGATCAATAGATAATAGATCAATAGATCAATAGATCCACAGATAAGGTGTAAGGCGGGTGTTATGATTTACTGATTTACTGATTTACTGATTTACTGTTTTAGGGTATGTAAAAACGTAAATTTGTAAGTTATAAACATAAAAAGAATAAGAAATTTTATTTATTTTAATTTTTTTTTTATTTTATTTTTATTTTATTTTTTAATTTTTTTTAGTTTTTTAATTTTTGTTTTTTTTAATTTTTTTTTTAATTTTTTTAATTTTTTTTTTATTTTTAATTTTTTTATTTTTTTTTTTTTTTCTGTATCGAGGATACATCATAAGAAAGATGTATACCAAGTTTCGTCGTTCTATGTCAATATTTCAGGTTTGGGGGCTGGGGTGTGTACGGCTATTTAACCCATATATGACGTGAGTACCTTATATGAAGATTGTATACCGAATTTCAGCTTTCTACGTCACTATTTAATGTTTGAGAGGCCAGCATCCCCCCATGGGGATGCATGGTCATGTAACTTCGTTAACGATGAGGTTACGTCACCATATAACCCTCCTCCAAATTTTAGCACGATAAGATAAGTTCGGAGTCGGAGGCAGGCTGACGTTTGGAGGCGGAACCGGAGCCGGAGCCGGAGTGCGTAAAAAACGATTCTTTGCAGGAATCGTTTTTCGACTCAGAATCGATTCTTCGACGTAATAATAAAAATAATAATAATATGTGTGGGTATGCGCGCGCTATCGCGCTCACGCGCTTCGCGCACCTGGGCGAGTTGGTTGAACACGTCTTAAGCCTAATCTCACCCCGCTCAGAAAGCCGCAACAAGGGCGTAAGCGCAATATTCGCGTCGACCCTCAGGGGGAGGTACCCCCTATATACATCCTAGAGACTTGAAATTTCCCCTGTTTCGAGCTTAATACCTCAGTAGATTATATTCCAAGTTTCAGACCGATACCTCTATTCCTTCTTAACGAAAAGGGTGCGACCGCTCAGACGGCCCCATCTCTACTATATATATATATATAATATATATATATTATATATATATTATCATGTATAGTATATATTATATATATAATATATATATATATATATAATATATATATATATATATATAATATAATATATATTATATATATATTTTAATATATTATATATATATATATATATATATATTAAAAAACTTACCAAAATGTCTTAAACGGCTGGTCAAAGGGGGTATCAAAAAAAATAACAGTGGGTACTTGTTAAAAAAAATATTAATTGAATTTATTCACTTTTATCCAACAAAAGAAAATATTTTCCTTCGCACCATTCACCACGAAAAACCAGAAAGCGACTAAGGAAGAAAAATGATCTTCTGGAGGTAGATTCGGGAAGTGAACGAAAGTGGGTAATAAAAGATAAATTCCAGAGAACTTTCTAGAAAGAAAATGTCCGAAATTGTGCTTGTGACTTTGTCTCGTTGTCCAGAAAAAAAAATTATTAGTTGTACTTTTGCAGAAACTAATATGAATAGATAATTCTATAAATTTAAGATCATTTAATTTAATAATTCAAACTAGATTATTTAATTAAAGTTTAAAAAACTAAATCGAACAAATCGAACAAAAAAAACGGATCCGAATGAAAAGTGGACGAATCGAACAAGAAAATAAAACAAAATTTGTTCATATTTCTTCTTTATTCCTTATGATGAATAGAATACTTTAGTTAGAAAAATTTAAAAATATCTAAATGATATTAACAAAGGGATTCTAAAAAGGTATAAATGAGAAACCTAAATAAAGAATTAGAATGTTTTAAAAAATCGAAAACTGTGGCTGTCAGACCAAAGTTGAGAAAAAAACAAACGACCATTTTTAAGAGTTATAAAAATGTATCATTTACCAGTCTTCCTCCTTAATTTAAAAATACATTAGCTAGAAGAATACAATTATTATTAAATTTTTGCATTTTGCGTTTAGTTTTAACAAGCATTATTATAATTTACTTTTAATTCATAAAGTATTTTGAAAAATCTAAAAACGTGTAGGAGATAGCTTGAAGCAATTTGAAAAAAAATGAAATATAAAGAGAAAATATATCGAATGTAAAAAAAGGAAATCGGAGATAGAAACAATAGAAAAACTGCGTTGTCATGTTCTATGGTAATAAAATGGAAATGATATCACATGTAGATGTTTATTTTTACTTCATGAAAAAGTCGAAAATTAAGAGAATGCAGAGAATCAAATTAAAAATATTTTAATAGTAATACGGATTGTTGATTGTCAATGAAATGCATATGTAATTGTAAAATAGACCCGGCTCGGGGGAAAAAAAAATTTTTAAATATTTTTTTCAAAGGAATGCTCTTATTTTCAATGCTAGAGTACTAGGATCAATGTAAATGGATTCTAAATTAGGATTAATGGATAGTGTCGATTTAAAGTGTAGAACGGATGGATGTTTGTCTGTGTTCTTTAATGTAATGTAACTGTGGAGAATGTAAGAAATGTGAGATTTGGGAATGTATTTTCAAGGGTTATGTGATGGTAAATTTCTTTTTGGGGGTGATTATAGTTAAGTTTAATTTAAGTTTATTAAATAAATGAAAAATATTGAACTTGATTTTGTTGTTATTTAAGATATAATAAAAATTGAGATATGAACTTGATTATGTTGTTAATCATTTAAGATATAATTTAACTAGTTCGAAAAATCTAATATTTCTTTGTCTTATAAAATTTTCTGGTTTTAATTTTAATTTTATTTCTGTAAAACTTTTTAGATGATGGTTTCTTAAAAATAATGTCTTAAGAGGTGTTTGTTTCAAAGATGTTATTATGTTTCACACATGTTTTCAAAAATGTGATGTTCCCCTGGGAGAGAGAAAAGGAAAAAAAAATTATGTTGGTGGGGAGGTCTTGGAGGTGGATGACTTCTACCTGTAGGAAATGTTTGTGTAGGAGGTAAAAGATATTCTCTTTGTCCTCTCATGATAGTCGCAGGTTGTTGTCTGTTTCGTAATTGCATGGGGTATGGGATGCCAGGATTTCAGAATGATAAGGAAGGTTTGTAGGATGGATCATTCACAAAAGTGTTTGGAGGAGTGAGTGGGGATATCTCTGCTAAAGGAGTGGGTTGTGGTAGGACTGCTTTTTAAGAAGAAGCTTTGGGGGGGGTAAGGTTGGAGGGTCATCTAAAGAAAATCTAGGAAGGAGTTGTGGTGGTGGTAGTGGTAGTGGTGGTGGTGGTGGTGATGTAAGTCTTTGTACAAGGGGTAATTTTGGGAGGGGATGGTAAGATGGATAATCTCGTGAGGTGATTTTAAATATGTGCATGGGAGGATCTTCCATGGAAATGGGTTCTTGGGTAGTATTTGTTGTCCTTTGTAGCAAAGGGGGTCTGTATGTTGTTGGAGAAATTTGTTCTGGTGATGTCAGTTTTCCTTCATTATTGGAGATAACTGTCTTTGTTGTAAATTTTGTCTGGGGAGTGAATGAGTGTGTAAAGGAGTTGTAGGTGTAGTTGGTGGTTGACTTTGTGATCATTGTTGGGTTTGTGTTGGGGAATATTGTGTTTTTGGTGGGGCCGGTATAGTAATATTTAGTATGTTTCGTGGTAGGTGTTGTTTGTTGGGGAATTATAATATGTTGTATTTTTTTAGGAGGTGGTCTTGTTTTTGTGTGTAGGTCGCCGTGGGGTTGTTGGTGGGAAAGAGGTTGGAAATTATCTGTAACTTTCGATATTTTTACATTATCCCTGTGGACAATGAAAGATCTCGAAGAGTCGATACATTGGAGTAACAGTTTGTTATAAGGAACAAACTGATGGATTCTATAAGGACCTGTCCATTTTTGGGCAAGTTTGGGGGATTGTTTGGGCTTTAGGACGTCACAAGATGTAAACTAAATCGCCCATTTTCATTTGGGTAGTACAAGATTTTGGTAGTTGTTTTATGATTTGCTTTTCTGGTTCTGCTTGTAAGTGTTCTCGAGCTTGGTCCCTAATTAAGTGGGCTCGCTCGGCTATTTAATCAACATAGTTATTTATGTGTTTATGGGGTGGTTGTGTAAAAGTAAAAGGGGAAAAATAGTTTGGAAGATCCCAAGGGAGTCTTTTATTGTATGTGTAAAGTAGAAAATATGGGGAAGTACCAATGGCGGAATGATAGGTTGCGTTTATGGCAGTCTCTGTGAATGGAATGTATGAACCCCGTCGTTATGAGTGGTATTCACATAGTGTCGTAGATAATTGCTTATCTTATGATTTCTTTTTCAACTAGTGCGTTACTCTGAGCGTGTCGAACGACTATGTTTACTGCCTTAATACGCCATTGGGCACATATTTCTTTAAAAAGTTGGAAGGTCAGCTCCGGTGCCCAATCCGGAGTAGAATGTCGACAGATTATTCTTTCTAAGATAGCCTGTGCAATGTCTTTGGTAGTATGTTGTTTTAGGGGGACAAGTTCAACATACCTAGTAAGAGAGTCTTTCATGCATAGGATGTATTTACAGTGTGTAATTTTGCATTGGGGCAAAGGTCCTAAAATGTCTAGGTGGACTCTGGAAAAAGGTTCATAGGGGAGGGGTGTATGCCTTTATGGGGGCGTTTTTGGGAGTATTTCCCTTAATGTTTTGGAAGGAAGGACATGTAGTACAATATTCATGAGTAATTTTGTGTAATTTGGGGAAAATGCATCTTTCTCGAATTCGATATTCGGTTCTTTTCGTTCCGCAGTGTCCCGATGCTAGGAAGGCATGGGAGTGTTCAATTGACGGTGTGGATTAATGTATCTGAGATTGGATAAGGAATCGTCCAGACTACGTTGCATAATGTAAAATATCATCGATTAAATCATGGGGTAAGTGTCAGCAAGAATGTCTTGTTCTGAAAGTGGTTTGTTATGAGAAATTATGGGTTTTGCATATTCACAGAGTGTTTTAAGACGTTTATATATTTTTTGCTCATTTACTATTTTTTCTTTGGTCAAAGGGATAGTTCTAGTAAGGAATACGGTATTTTGTGCAAAAGAATAAGAGCAAATAGGAGGATTTCTACTTAAATAGTCGGGAATAATGTTTAATATGCCTTGTTTGTAAATGATCGTTGGATTAAAATGCTCTATGAATAAATTCCATCTTTCTAAACTTCCGATAAGCTGCTTATGGCGTATGAGATGAATTAACGGTTGGTTATCCGTGATAATTGCAAGTGGATAACCAAACACCGTATTCTTAAATTTTTTTAAAGCAAAGACTATTGCCAATGCTTCTTGTTCAATTGTTTTGTAATTAGCCTCGGATTTGTTTAGTGCTCTGGAGATGAAAGATAATGGCTTCTCTTTGCAATTTTCATCTAAATGGTAAAGTACAGCACCGAGCACTAGGTTAGAGGCATCAGTGTTGATGTAAAATTCCTTGGAGTAATAAGGGAATCGTGATTGGGGTTGGAGTAATAACTTATCTTTTAAGGTAAGAAAAGCTCTTTGTTGCTCGGGTCCCCAGAAAAATGTTGCATTTTTTGTAACAGTTTAGTTATAGGCTTGGCAAGGACTGAGTAGGAGTCTATCAGATGGTTAAAGTAGTTCAGGAAGCCGAGTAGAGATATGGTTTATGATACATTAGTAGGGGGTTTGAATGTAGTAAGGGTCTGGAGTTTTATGGAATCAGGTGAGATCCCGTCTTTGGAGATTTTAAAACCCGGAAATAAGAGACTGGTCCGGAGAAATTTACATTTAGCAAGTTTGATTTTCATCATATTCCTTCGAAATTATTGGAAAACCTTTTCTAAGTTGCCGAAATGTTCTTTTAATATTTCACCCAGTATCAAGACATCGTCCAAAAATACTCGGCATGTCTCACCTAAGAGGTGAAACAACACCATTTCAATCGTTCTGGCGAAGACGGGTGGTGCGTTGGCCAACCAAAATCGAGTCTTGTTGGCGCATACTGACCTCGGTTAGTGGGGAAGGCTAGTAGCTGTTGTGTCTCTTCCTCGATTTTCAGACAATGGTATGCGTCGAGAAGATCGAGACTACTGAAAATTTTTGATTTTCCCTGCGCAGAGAGGATGTCGTTGATACATGGTAGGGGGAAGCGGTCCAGCACCGTATCTGCGTTAATTTGCCTGTAATCGGCAACAATTCTTGGAGTTGACGAATTCTTCTTTGAAATAACAGGCAGAGGGCTCGAATGGGGACTACTAATAGGACGGATGTACCCTTTTTGTTGGGCGGACTTAACCCAATCGTCTATCTGGGTCAAGTATTTATGGGGAAGGCGGTACTGTGGGCAGTACAGTACCTTTGGGGCGTTTTCTTTAGGTTGTATGGAAAATTTAGTTAACTGACAGACGGGGACTTCGACATCTTCTAAGGCTACTACATCTCTGTAAGTCATCAACAGATCAATTAAGTGTTCTAATTGATCCGGATCTTGTAATGTAGTACAGCAAGCTTCGTTATCTTTGAAAGATTCCTGGGCGAGTTTTTTGAAAGTATTTCAGAGTTGAGTTGGGGTTAAGCCTTTGGAAGAGGTTGCCAAATTGACATTGGACGATTGAAGGGGTTCGTCTAGAACTATAATAGGATTTGCCCTGGTTAGGACGGTGTTTTGAGGAAGGAATTGGGAAGAAACGCTCATATGATTATGTCCAAGAGAACCTGGTCTTCGGAGGCAGAACTCAGCACACTTCCAGCAAAAAGAAAGTTGCTGATATAATTGTTCTATGTAGACAAAATTGTCAGGAGGAGAAGTATGAGCGGGGAAAGAAGCTTTAACAGAAAAGAGTGTACTTCCGAGTAAGGAAGCTATTTTCTGTATCTTCCTACAGGCAGATAATTATAGCGGAGGAGTATCAGTATCCATTAAAAGATTGTTTGGTGTAGAAAATGTCCGTTTGAAAACATAGAGGGGTATTAGCCTCTTTAAGGTTACCTCTGTATATATAGCATGGCTATGCTTGGAGCTTTCTTTTTGGTGGGGTATTGGTGGGTAAGTGGTATGGGAATAGTAAGTTCATTTGTTTTTACCTCAATGGTGTTGTTGTTTTTTTGTTTGTTTTTTTGTAAGTTTATTCTTGGATTTTTTAGGAAATTTCTACCTAGTAGGAAAGGTGCATTAAAACCACATAGATTGTCGCAGATAACTATAAAGTTAACTGGTATGTTTTCTCCTTGTAAAGTTAAGTTTAAAATTATCGTACCCATTTGGTAAAATTCTGAACCCGTGATAGAACATAGTGTAATTTCTGTGGGTTTTAATGGTATGCTTATATTAAATATCTCCTCCATTTCGCAAATGAAAGAGTACCTACAAAGACTACTATTTGAACCTGAGTCTAAAATCAGTTCTCTGTCTAGTAATATATGGTTTTTGTAATTTATGTTAGCTTTAAAAAATCTTGAGATTTAAACGCCCTGCTTGCTGCTTGTATTAAAAGCGAATTTGCCTGTAATCATTTAAGAAGAGTTCAGTATTCTAACATCGGTAAATTGACTGGTTTTTGCAATAATTTTGAAAAGAAAGATTATTTATATTGGAAAGTTAGTTTTGCTTTTACCATTATATGAAGAGCCTTCTTTATGTGATCGCAAATTAGTACTGATAATTGTTGTGCAAAACCCTGTACGTTAAAACCGTGGATGATGCCGGTTGTTGCATCAAGTTCGTAAGGAGTGTGCTATTTGACACTGGTGGAGCGGATGCTGTTAGTGAACTTATCGTATTAGGAGGGTTAGTTCTTTCATGCACTGTAGAAAGAGAGGTTGTTATAGGATTCATAGGGTTAGAAAAATTCATGCTGTCTGTCACCGAAGTAGTGTGTGTAGTAGAGACAGTATTAGGATCGAAAAAGTTAAGTAGGTCTGCAGTAAGTATAGAATCGGAAGTTATTGTATCCTGCACCGGATGCATGGGTTCTGTAGGTACAGTAATAGGATCAAAAAGATTTAGTAGGTCAGCAGTAAGAGTAGAATTGTTAGGATGAGGAGTTGAATAACTATTAATGTTAGGAATAGATTTTGGATATGGTTAGGTATAGTACTTTGGAAATAGTTAGGCATAGTATTTTGGAAATGGTTAGGCGTAGGTATAGTATTTTGGAAATTGTTAGGCGTAGTTACAGTAGTAAACATGGAGTTAGGCATAGTGGTAGGGGTAGGTATAGTATTAGGCATATGGTTAGGCATAGTGTTAAGAGTAGTTATAGTAGAAAACATAGCGTTAGGCATAGCATTAAGTATATGGTTAGACATAGAAGTAGACGTAAGTATAGTATTAGGCATAGGGTTAGGCAAATTGGTAGGAGTAGATAGAGTGTTAGGCATAGGGTTAGGCAAATTGGTAGGAGTAGGTAGAATGTTAGGCATAGGGTTAGGCATAGTGATAGGAGTAGGTATAGTATTAGGCATAGGGTTAGGCATAATGGTAGGAGTAGGTAGAGTGTTAGGCATAGGTTGCGGAGGTAAGGTAAGCATAGTAGGAGTACTATCTAATGAATGTGAGAGAGGAGATGGTGTAGGAAAAGATTCATTTAATATACATATGTTTTTTGTATCAAAACAAGTGTTAGGATTAGTGTTAACCCTCTGTTTTTCCCTAAAATTATCATTTAGTACATCATTGTGTAAAATAGTTTGTTTTACAATTTCGTGGTGGGCTAATCGGTCATTAGCCCAATTATCAAAAGTTGTTGACGGATAAATGTGGGTGCTACCACCGTTTTCCCATTTATTTACAACATTTCAAAATATTTAGTTTGGGTTTGTTGCCCATTCACTTGTGTATCTATGCTAAATGTGTTTTGCAAGCTAAATAAGTTAGTGCCAATGTTAGTGTTAACATTGCCATAACCTCGGTTTGTTTGAGAAACATCATCTCTTAAGGTGTGTTTATTTTTAAAAAAATTTCCTAGTTTAATTAACGGAATATTACGCCTCGTTAAATTTACGTTGTATAAATTATTAGGAATATATTCTTCCATTTTACCTAATTTAAAAAATGCTATATTATTTCCATTTGTTTTTACTTTATCTAAATTAACTTTAAGCTTTTCTTTTAATATATCACTATACTCAGAAGATGAGTCGTCATTAATTTTTAAACACTTTTTAAAGGAGGAAGGATGTGGAGGAGAAAATATAGGATGAGAAACACTAGGGAAGTCACTGGGGCTTTATGGAGAATCAGAATTGGACTGGCTCTGATCACTCTTTTCGAAAAATGTTCCCGTGACTTCCGAATTGCTGAATCTGTTCCTAAAATTTCTCAGAGGGGAAGTTATGGGAGCGTCGGATGCTCGTCGTTTTCCTCCGTAGTTGTGGCAGTTGTTTGGGCCTTGACCTTGTCAGTGAGCCTGTTGATGAAATTGCTGGTGAGCTCTCGGGCGATCACCATTGCAATATCGGTTTAGTGGTTGGGAGATTCTCTTATCGCTCTTCTGCCGAATAAACAAGCTGGCATGGAAGGAACTCTTTTCACTGGATAAGTAGGACTTCAGCTCTACTGGGCAGGAATCGACAGTTTCCTTCCGCAACTTTTTCTTGCTTGTTGGTATGGAGGATTAATAAATTTAAGACCATGGGCTGCAACTTTATTACGCATCTACAGGATCGGGAACCAATCCCGTAATTCCACGCCTAAAAATGAAATTAACAAATAAAGCTATATTAGTTAGAGAGCCTAAGATGTGGAAATGTTCTTAAATATAACATGTATAATATAAAAAGATATTAATCATTAAAAAAAAAAAAAAAATATTCAAAAAAATTAAGCTATAATCCTTCTCCAAATTAATTATTTCTCCAAAAAGTAAAAATAAAAAAATGTAGACAGTTAAAAAATTATATTAAAAAAAAAAAAAAACACAGAAAATTAAGCTAAAATCTTTCTCCAAAAAAAATGTAAAAGTGTTCTTAATTAATTCAACAAAAAAAAAAAGAGTATATTTTAAAGACCTAAAAAAAATAAATTAAAATCTTTCCCCCCAAAAATGTTGTAATGAAGTAAAGAAATATTTAAAAAAAAAGAAATATAATTATAAACCATCAAAAAAATAAATCAAAAAAAAAAAAAAAAAATTTTTTTGACTTGCATGTTCAGAATGGAAAAATAGAAAAAAAATATAAAAACTGTGGGTGTTAGAATTGCGATAAAACTTCCTTAAGAATGCCAGACAGTCTCTCTACCAATTTTAACATGCAGTGTTTGAACACTATATTTGCATTTCGGTTTAATCATGCATTGACCGCATTATTATACGAAAGGGCAATTGAAAGGAACATTTAAAAGTTAACGGACCTTTAAGCTTATTAAATAAAAAATTAATAAAAAAGATTTTATAATATAATTTAATATTTAAAAGGGAGAATGGAACCGTATTTTAAATTCTGTGAAGAAACAAAAATTACTTAAAATAGCCTTTTGTTTTATAATGACCAAGTATTAAGTTTTATGATTCCATCAGAATATTATGCAAAAAAATTAATTCTGGGAATTATCATCATTGACATTATCATTTCCATCATTTTTTTCTATTATTATTATTATTATTATTATTATTATTATTATTATTATTATTATTATTATTATTATTATTATTTTTATTATTATTATTATTATTATTATTATTATTATTATTATTATTATTATTATTATTATTATTAATTATTATTATTATTATTATTATTATTATTATTATTATTATTATTATTATTATTATTATTATTATTATTATTATTCCGATTTGCACCATAGGACATGCCTGTACGCATTCGCGCTCAAAAACCGGTGTGTATTCACTTACATTGGCATTAATATATATATATATATATATATATATATATATATATATATTCATATATAGGGAATAAAAATATATATATTATATATATAATATATATATATTAATATATATATATATATATATATATATATATATATATATATATACTATATATATATATATATATTCTTTGTGATTTCGCCAACCACTAATTTTGTAACAGAAAGAAAAATTAGTTTAAATCTCGCAAAATATTTTAAATCTCGCAAGCACTTATGGTTCGCGAAAAGGAAAAGGTTTAGTACACGAAGAAAAGACCATATATTAAGGTTTTTTGAGCTTAGCGCATATTATAGATTTCTTTTACTGCTTCTTCGATATTGTTTATAATAATAATAATAATAATATAATAATAATAATAATAATAAATAATATAATAATAATAATAATAATTATAAATTATAATTATAATTATAAATTTATTAATTTTAAAAAAATAAGGGCCCCCCAGCCCCTTCTAGAAAAGAAGGCCACAACCAATATCTCAAAAACTACAAAAAGCAAAAGGGAAAAGGAAACATTGTTGGAATCCTGGCAACATTTTAGTGGGGAAAAAGGTAAAAAAAAAAAAAAGGCTATTTTTTTTTTGGGGGGGAGCTTGAGCCGGCGGGGGAAATGCATAGTATATATATATATATATATATATATATATATAATATATATATATTATATATATATATATATATATATTATTTGTAAAGGTATTACACGGCAATGTAGGGGGCTCGAGCCGACGGGGAACACAGGGGGGGAACGTTTTCCATACCCCGTAGGGGAGGGGCGGAGGAACCCCCGCGACAAACAAATACCAAAGAGCGGGGGTTCCGGAGACCCTCCCCGGAGGGGGGGAATTAGTCCTACCCCGTAGTTCCCCGGAAGGCCGAGAGACCCCGACTCCCCCGACTCCGGTGCGGTATACCCTTGGGTATTCTTTAGTTAAAAAAAAAAATTTAATAAGAAAGTCTATTTATTTTAACGAGTAACCAATAAAAGGTCTCTAAATAGGCTCTCTAATCATATTACTACAAAACTTTATCAATAATTCTTTTTAATTTTATTTTTTTTTTACATTTTCATATCTAAAATTTTACCAGGTTTCAAAAATTTATTCTTTTTCCTTTAGCTATTTTTGTTTTTTTTTTTTTTTTTTTTTTTTTTTTTTTTTTTTTTTTTTTTTTTTTTTTTTTTTTTTTTTTTTTTTTTTTTAACATTTTTGACCAGCATTCCATACGCAAATGTATTCCTTTTCCCAGGTAGCGTTTGTAGTTTTTTAGATATGGATTGTGGCTCTTCTAAAAAAAATTTTTGGAAAAGATAAAGGAACTCGTACACAAAAAATTGAAACGTGCATATCAAGCAATAGTGTTAATTTAATTTTCAATATATAATTTCAATTTGAAACATATTACAAGCCAAACTGATATTACGACCTATTAACAAAATAATTTCATGGCGTGGAATTCTTCTACTTAAATGGTTTTGAATATCCATTTGAAATTCTAATATCTATGCATGCAAGTAGCCATAACTTGTAAATCTAAACTAAACTAAATTCAACCAAAATTGAAAACCACCTAAAAGGCCAGTTCTTGCTGCATAATAGAATACGGAATACCCAACTTTACATCTACTCTTTTTTTTATTGTGGTTGGCGATAATCATAAAAGTACCTATATATATATATATTTATATTATATATATATATTATATATATATATATATATATATATTATATATATATAATATATATTATATATTATATATATATATATATATATATATATATATATATATATATAATATATATTTAAAAAACTTACCAAAATGTCTTAAACGGCTGATAGGGTGGGTACAAAAAAAATAGTGGGTACATTTCTCTTACAAAAAAATTATATTAATATTGAATTAATTAATCATTATTCAAACAAAAAATATATTTTTCCTTTTACCAGCCATAGAGTCATCACATTGATAATTCAAGTGAGGAAAGCGATCTGAGCCGAAGGAAAAATGATCTTCCCCTATCTTGACGTTCGGGAAGTGCAGCTTGAACGTAAACTGGGTGTTGCGAGATAAAATTTAGGAGATATCGTTCTCAGAGGGAAGAAAGATGTCCCTTATAATTTGTGCTTGTGATCTGGTGTCTCGTCTGTTCCAAAATAATTAAAAGGATTTATTATGCTCTGGACGAAATTTTCGAATAATATTACTCCTGAAGGAAATTATATTTTAGTTTTCATATTTTTCTATCATTTGAATGAATTATATGTGAACTTAAATCTATAATTAGAAATCTAATTATATTAATAGTACCATATATTATTAACATATAAAAACGGACATCATTAACAGTATTGACTATAAGAATTAATATCAACCATGTATACCTCTAATGAAAGCTTATGCGATGTAAGGTCGAAAAGAACGATAGAAAATAAAAACTAAACTAAAAATAATTTGTTTTCTATAATCTTTTGGACACTGAGTTACTTTATGAGAGAAATCACAGAATAAGCTCTATTACGTTATAGACAAAAATTG
>JABUQX010035145.1:25000-28335 GCA_015478945.1 Trachelipus rathkii
TCTTAAAAAAATTAAAAAAATAAAAAAAATCTCAAAAAAAATTCTTACAACTCCTAGAGTATTAATATGAGTTACCGGTCGAGTGTGAAAATATTGTTTCTTATTCATTGTTTTTCGAAACTATAGAGTCGAGGTCATTTTTATCATATGATATTTTGTTCATATATATATCAATTTTCTATATTATTTTTTATGCATAATCATAAATGAGTAGTAAATGACAAATCAATTACTGAATTTTTTAAGAAAGACATTTGAAAAAGTAGAAAGTTCCGGTAAGTTCTGGCCGGAACCAAGTTATTTTTCGAACTTCTAAAAATCGAGTTCCGGTACATCCCTATAGATACACACGTCATATGCATCACATTATTATTATCATTATTGATATTATTATTAAAACACTAAACACTATATTCAAACACAAATTTGCTATCTCCTCACCTTCTAATAACACTATAATTACTTTATTATTTTATTATTATTATTATATTAATTATTATTATTATTATTATTATTATATTATTATTATTATTATTATTTATTATTATTGGAGCCTTTTCTGTTTTACGACTCCATCAGTTTTGAATTTTTTTTTTTTTTTTTTTAAATATATTTCTTGTATATGATCCTAACAATCAATTTAAGTGGTAACGGACATGATTCAAAATTATATAGGACCTTTTACGTTTTACGACTCCTTCAGTTTTAATTTATATATATAGTTATATTATATATATATAATATATATATATATATATATATATTATATATATATAATATTATTATAATATATAATTATATATATATAATATAACTAAAGGAATATTCAAGGGTAAACCGCAAAAATGGGAGGAGTCGGGGTCTCTCGGCCTTCCGTGGAACGACAGGGTAGGACTATTTCCCTCCCTCCGGGGAGGGTCTCCGGAACCCCAGCTCTTAGGTATTTGGGTGTCCCGGGGGTTCCTCCGTCCCTCCCCTACGGGGTATGAGAAAATGTCCCCCCCTTTGTCCCCCGTCTGATCGCAGCCCCCACTTTTTTTTTTTTTACATTTTGTAATAAGCTTTATACGCTGATTCCAAATATGTAATTAGTTTTTCTGTAAGTGTCGTACTTTTCGAGATATTTCATTTACGATTTTTTTACATTTTAATAAGCTGATTTCAAATATGTAATTGTTTTTCTGTTATTATCGTATTTTATAAATATATACAATATTTAACATAAATTTGATATTTAAAAAATTATTTAAAATATTTCGAACTTTTGAATCATGTCCGTTACCATTGAAATTCATTGTTGGTATCATATAGTAGCAATATATTAAAAAAAAACAAAAAAAAAAATCAAAACTGACGGAGTCGTGAAACAGAATTGGACCTTATTATTATTATTATTATTATTATTATTATTATTATTATTATTATTATTATTATTATTATTATTATTATTATTATTATTATTATTATTATTATTATTATTTTTGTTTTTATTATTATTATTATTATTATTATTATGAGAGTTTTTGATTTCATTTCCAACGTTCTAAATATTTATTTTTGTACATTATTTAGTTTCCTTAAAATAATTTTCGAAAATAATTTACAAAAGAAGTAAACATATTTACATAGATTTCTCGACGCTTTTCGTCTCTATAATTGAGACATCTTCAGACGATTATTTCTTGTAAGCGAATGAGTGTGTTAATTGAAATATAATATAATAAGTAAATCAACTGATATTAAGTCTGACTGATAATAATACATTAAATTTTATGCTAATGTCTGGTCTACGTTTTTTGATATAGAAGGCCTCAGCAATTTTAAGTTTCTGGACCTCACACGATCCGTATAATATTGTGAAGTATTTAGAAATATTATTATTAATATTATTATTATTATTATTGTTATTATTATTATTATTATTATAATTATTATTATTATTATTATTATTATTATTATTATTATTATTATTATTATTATTATTATTATTATTATTATTATTATTATTATTATTATTATTATTATTATTATTATTATTATTATTATTATCCTTTATTAAACCAGGGGCAATAATAAAATTAGTATCGGAGTGGTTGGTAATGTTATCTCAGAATTATTTACGTACGCTAAGATTACCTTCTTTCATTGTTGTATGAAAAAGAAGAATTCATTTTAATTTTAGGCACCGGTGTTGCCAGAGGCCCGCGGTAGTCCGCGGGCGGTCCGCCATGCATGGGGGACAAAGTGTATCCCACCCAACGGTATTTGCAAATTAAAAAAAAAAACAGTGTTATGGCGTCTGCATTCGCTCTACAAACTTTACGTAGATAGATCAAATTTAAACTGAAATAAATTGCCTGAGCTTAGTCATTTTATAAGCTTAGTTGTGAAGCCCAGAAAAATATATATCAATTTCTTTTTTCTTTTTTGCTAATATTAATTAAATTATATTTGAAAATTCATAATTACAAAGAAAGTTTCTTTTTCTGTTTCATAAATTTAGGATCATAAAATACATTTCCCAGTTTTACCAACCATACAAAGCTTAAATTTTTTATTGCCCCCTGGTTTAATAAAGTACCATTATTATTATTATTATTATTATTATTATTATTATTATTATTATTATTATTATTATTATTATTATTATTATTATTATTATTATTATTATTATTAAACCAGGAGCAATAAAAATTTTAAACTTTGTAAAGTTGACAACACTGATAAATGCATTTTATGATCCTAGGAAAAAATCAGAAATAGGAGATTTTATATATTTTAAACTAAAATTTGTGAAGTTTCATAAAGTCAATTTTGTGTACATTTTATTATCTGTCTTAAATGAAATTTTTCAAAATTATTTTTTCAATAGATATTTATTGCAGGGTTGGCACGAAAAAAATCAAATGATTTAAATCAACTAATTTTTTACATGATTTTATTTTAAAAAATCATGATTTTTTTTTTTTTGATTTTTTGATTTTTTATTTTTTAGTCAAATTTTTTTTTCAAAATTAATAATTAATCCTAGTTATCACCTAATTAATAATAAGTATATTTCATCTATATAATAAGTATATTACTCAATGTAGTTTCAAATAATAATTTTTAATAAAAGAAATAAATAAAATTAGAGTGCTCATATATATTATATATGATATATAATATATATATATATATATATATATATATATATATACTATATAATATTATTATATATACTATATATATAATATATATATATATATAATATATATATTATATATTATAATATATATATATATATATATATATATATATATATATAATATATATTTATAATAACTATATATATT
>JABUQX010035146.1:0-10000 GCA_015478945.1 Trachelipus rathkii
CTTGTATAGCTGGAGCAACCGAGAAGAAGAAAAAAAGTCTCGGTCTAAACAGAAATTCCCAGTTTCCTTTGAGGCCGGCCTATGCACGTTGTGATGTGAGGTTTCCAAGAGCCTTTTTTTGTTAATGTTAATGGCCAAGGAGTGTTTTATATTGTCAACAGGTAGAGCGAGAGAACCGTCGAAAGAGATGGAAAGTTGGATAGGTGTTTAGAGAGGGAGATTTTGTAGAAGTTGAGTTTTTGAAAAGAATTAAAATTTCACAACAGGTTGAGGACGACCCCACGGAAATTCTATCCAGATCTGGCGATGAATTAAGAATCGGAAAGATTAAGACGAGAGGCATTTCTAGAAGTTAGAAGTAAAAGAGGAGGCAGAATTGAAATGAGTTGGAAGAATGAAGGGTCGAGGTCATCGGCATACGAGTGGAGTTAGAGTTAGAAGTGGTGCAGTGTGGTAGGTAAATGATCGATTAAATGAAAATTGTGATTAGTTATATATTAGTAGTTTAGGGAGTTGTATAGGATCAGTGACCGTTGTGCGCGGCTTGGGGTGTGTCTGGCCGTCTGAGGGAAACACGCTACAATTTGACAAGAAAAGAAGAAGAAAGTCGCCCGCCGTCAACAACAGCCGATATTGAGGGATTTTGGAAGAAAACTAGACATAAGTAAGCAAAAGAGAAGGGAGGAAACCCAAGGAAGATGAGCTTGGAAGGAGAGCAGTGACGGTCGTGCCAGTAACCCGGTCAAATGGCTTTGGATATGTCAAGCGCCACCCGCAAGTCTCCCCATAGTTCTGACGGGCGAAAACCATAGAAATCAGTAGATAGGAAATGTATATCGATAGTGATCCTCGAGGGCGCCGAAAGCCGTACTGTCGAGTCGGAAAGAAGTGGAATCGAAGATTCCAGATGGTCTATAGCAAATGAGAGTTGAGAAGTTTTTCAAAAATTCTTAGATAGAATACAAGTGAGAGCTATAGGCGATAGTTAGAGGATCAGAGCGGCTTCTTTTTTCGGAATCGGTGGACATGTGCTGCTTCCCAACTACCTGAAGGGAAAGTGTTGAGTATTGAGACATAGTGTAAATATAGTTTTGAACGGAGAGAGGGCCAGCCACGGAAGCACACTCCTCAAAACTCGGGGAGGAATGCCATCCGGGCCACCCGCTTCCTAAAACGTTTATAGATTTCAGGAGCCCATGCACCGATCAATGTAATCACAGCAAAGGCATAGGAACCTGAGAGGAGAAGGAGGAGGTAGGAAGGAATGCCAGAATCATCCAGTGTTGATTTAGAGGAAAATGGAGGCCGAAGAGATTGTTAGCTTTTCAGTTGGAGAATTAGCAACAGAACCATCAAGAACTGAATAAGAGGAGGAGAAGGCAGTTTATGAAGTTGTTAGATGTTTTTTGGCCAAAGAGGCCAGAAGATTTGTCAGTAGGAGAACCCAGGAGGTTTAAGCGCACTTTCGGTTTGATGAAAAGCTCCGTTTTGCTCGTGAAGAGTATCCCTGCATACGATTTTAGCTGAATGAAAAAATTAGTCAAAGAGTGATAGGAAACGTAGAATTTTCCACTCGCCGATAGCGCACTGTCTCTAGCTGAAGTGGCCAGAGGAACTAAGTACGATCGAACCATGGATTTATGGGAGAGATGAATGATTGTAGTCGAAGAGAGGGAATGGACCTGCTCATCGTTGCCCGGTTTTTAGAGTGATTCAGCTCGCCACCTTATTCGGCAGAAGCTGAGCGTTCACAGAGTGCAAAGCAGTCATTCCGAATTATAGTTATGCGTTGAGGTTTCAGGCGGAGATAACGCAGGGCCTCCCAATCGGCCCGATCAAAGTGCAGAAAAAACGCGTAGGGCAGGAATGGAGCTGTTGGGGAGAAAGTATTAAAAATTAGGAGATATAAGGTTGTGGTCAGATTTACCAATAGGAGCGAAGGTGGTGATTTATAGAGAGAAAGACTAGTGGTGAAACATAGGTCAAGTGTGTTTCAAGAATTGGTTAGGACGATCCGGAACGTGTGTGGGTTCTTTAATTAGTTGCTCGCAGATCGTTGAGAGATACTAAATGAATTCGGCTCCTCCCCAGCCGGTAAATCAGTATGAAGGACCCCAACCATTCAGTGTTGTTGTAGCATTGAAACCCTAAATAGAGGACGTCAGTATTTGGATGAGAACATATAACAGTCTCGTGAGAAGTAGAAAAGAGATATTCCAAAAAGGCGTGAAAATCTCGGTTCTGTTAGGAGAACAGTAGCAGAAGCACAAATTATTGTAGTAGATGGAAGAAAGATTTTTAAGCCACAGAATGTCGAAGTTAGGAGATTCGAGAATCTCGAGACGTGTTATAGGAGTGTTTTTATGTTTATCATAGGCACATACTCCACCCTTTAGACGGAAATTATGAAGTAAGTTATAGTTGAATACATTAAACGAGTTAGAGGTGAATTCTTAGGCCATCGCGTGTGTCTCAAGACAAGAGGCAAAAAGGTTTAGGGTTATGGTGATGTTATTGGGATGTTGGTATTCCACGGCTGCAAAGTTAGATTTTAAGCTCGCGATGTTGGTAAAAGTCTATAGAAAGCCCGCGCCTTCGCAAATCTCCATCACACATGCACACACAACCACACCAAAGACAAAAACCTAGCAAAAAAAAAAAAAAAACACGACAAAAAAAAAAACAGGTTGAAAAATTATTCACACACACTCAACACAACGAAATGTTGAAAACGAGTAAAACTATTTTTAATAAATATGTAAAATGTGAAAAATTTAGCAAGTTTATAAACACACACGCACTCGTACGACCCTCGACAAATTTACGGAAAGAAAATAAAAATTTACAATTATTGCAACGTAAAACTGGTTATGTAAAGATTAAAATAACAATTAACTAAAAACGTTGGTGCTATGCTTAAACCCGTTTAAAATAAATAAGTAAATAGAAACACTAAAAACTAGTTAAAAAAGACTACGGAAAAATATACCCTAGTACTATCTAAACTACGTATTTACACAATCCTAAAAACTAACTATTGCTATCTAACATAACTAAAAAGTTTCAAAATTAAAAAATTAAAACGGATAACTTATCTTTTAAAGGGATGATCAAACTCCTCAAATATTAAAACCATAATAATAGTTAAAAACAATTAAAACTGGAGAGCGTTTAATGACAAACAAACTTAATGGCAAAATAGCTAAAACATTATAAACACACTCAAAACAACGGAGCTCTAGTAAAGCACAACCTATCCCCACACAATCTAAACACAATATATGGCATTCCTTTAAAAAAAAAAAGAATAATTTTACTTCCCTTTACACTTTGGTATTATTTTAATTAAAGGAACACCATAGGGTAAACCGCAAAGATGGCAGGAGTCGGGGTCTCTCGCTCCCAGTGGACGACGGGGGGAATTTCGGTGCGCCCCTCTGTTCCCCCGTCGGCTCGAGCCCCCTAAATGGGGGAATTTTTTTTTTAAATATTTCCGACGAATAAATGCAAAAAAAAAAAAAATAAATAAAAACCCCTCCTTAGAATTTTCCGCTGATTCCAAATATATAATTTCTTTTACTGTAGGTGGTGCCGTTCTCGAGTTACATGATGCCAGCTTTAGACACTCTGACCATAATATTGTATAGGTAATATATGTAATAATATATTAGTATATATATATATATATTATATATAATATAATATATGAAATGTTATATTTCTCTTAATTAATATCTCAGGAATACTAATATAAAATTCTATATTAAATTACGTATTTAAATATATATAGTATAAATATATTAATAATAGTATATATATATATGATATATATATAGTATATATATATAATATATAATATAGTATGGACCCGGATGCCAAAATTTGACTGTTTGTCGGATGCGGATGCGGATCTTAAAGAGGATGAGGATGCGGATGCGGATGCGGATGCGGGTGCGGATGCGGATGTTTACTCTATGAAGTTTCGAAATTAAAATATATATATATATATAGTATTTATAGTATATATATATATATATATATATAAGTATATATTATATATGATATTATATATATATAGGTATATATAATATAGTACTTTGTTACAGTTGTCACCAACACTCACGGGCAGAGACCTATTCAAGGAGGGGTGTTGCAGGCCTCAAAAGTCAACATCTAACGTAAATTACGGAGATGAGCACAGACGCAGACTTTGAAGTGGGTGGAGGATTAAATTCACGCAGGAAACACAAGCAGATGGAAGAGCATTTGCTCCCAGAACAGGAGGTGGCAGGAAGAAAGGAAGCAGCACAGTGAACTGCCCCCTGGAGTTTACCAATATCAACACAAAAACTCATAATGTGCAGACACAGCACCCTAGTGCTACGAGGGCGTCGTAAGGTGGTGGTACGCGAGTGATAAGTTCCCTCGAACACCTCCGCTGCGATACCTAAAGAAAAGAGATAGCACCAACATCCGCGCGCAAAGATAGAGGTCCAAGTGAACTGGAAAGTACAGAACAGTTTATAAGCCTTTTGGCTTTTGACTCGACCATAATCCAGAAGCCGGGTGAAACCAGAGCCCCCCCCCCAGATATGAGAGCAGTACTCCATACAATGGCGCATGAGGCCCTTGTATAGCTGGAGTAACTGAGAAGAGGAAAAAAAAGCTCGCAGTCTAAACAGAACTCCGGTTTCTTTGCAGGGCCGCCCCTACGCAACCGTGTGTGATGTGAGGTTCTTCAAGACATTTTTTTGATTATGTTAAGGCTCTAAGGTATGTTTATATTGTCAACAGGAGAGACGAGAGAACCGTCGAAAAATAGGGTAAATTTTAATAGGTTGTCTTAGTAATGGGGAGTTTCAGAGGGTTGATTTTTAAAGAATTGTAATTCAAAGGTTCAGTAGGGACGACTTCTCCACCCAATCTAAATCCAGATCAGCGAGATAATAGATAATTCGAAGATTATTGACGAAGTGCAGATTCTAGAAGTTAAAGAGGGGGACCCCCGGGGAAGCCCAAGAATAAAAAAATTTTTTTTTTGAAATGAGTTGAAGAAAGAAGGGTTGAGAGTCATCGGCATATGATTGGATAGAGTTAGATGTGTAGAGAGTGAGAAGATCATTAATGAAAAAGTAGGAAAATAAAGGAGGAGATAAGCGACAGAGACTCCTGAGGAACACCACTATTGACTGACAGGGAAGGAAGAAGTCGCCCCATCACAACAGCCGATATTGAGCGCGCATTTGAAAAGAAACTAAGACATAAGTAAGCAAAGGAGGAAACCAATACCCAAAAGGAGGGAGCTTGGAGAGCAATGACGTGCCATACCCGTCAAATGCTTTGGATATGTCAATCGCCACCACGCAAGTTTCCCCGTAGTTTCTAAGAGCGGGAAAACCCATAAATCAGTAAGATAGGAAAGTATATCGCCAGTGACCTAATTTCCCTGGCGATGCGAAAGTAAGTGGAATGAGATTCAGATGATCTAAGAAATGAGAGTTGAGAAAGTTTTCAAAGATCAAAGATCTTAGAAAACAAGTGAGAGCTATAGGGCGATAGTTAGAAAGGTCACAGCGGCTTCCTTTTTTCGGAATAGGGTTGGACTGTGCATGCTGGTCCCAACACTGAGGAAAGTGTTTAGTAATTGAGACATAAGAGAATATAGTTGAACGAGGGAAGGGGCCAGCACGGAAGCGCACTCCCTCAAAACTCGGGGAGGAATGCCGTCCCGGCGCCACCTGCCTTCCTAACGTTCATAGATTTCAGGAGGCCATGCACCCGATCAAATATAATCAAATAGGCAAAGGCATAGGACACCTGGAGGGGAGGAGGAGGATGGGAGGAAGGAGCCAGAAATGTCCAGGGTTGAGTTAGAGGAAAATATGAGGCAGAAGAGATTGGCCTTTTTCAGTTGGAGAATTAGCAACAGAACATCAGATCGAATAAGAGGAGGAAAGGCAGAATTTTACAGAAGTTTGTTAGAGATGTTTTGGCAAGAGGCGCAGAACAGATTTGTCCAGTAGGAGAACCAAGTAGGTTAGCGCACTTTCGTTTGATGAAAGCCCGTTTTGCTCGGTCGAAGAGTATCCCTGCACGATTTCTAGCTGATTGAAAATTAGCAAGAGTGAAGGAGAACGAGAATTTTTCCACTCCCGATATCTATATATATATATATTATATATATCATAAATATATATATATATTATAATATATATATATATATATTATATATATATATATATATATAATGATATATAGATACTATATTTATTAGTGATGGACATGACATGACAATGGAATTATTATCATATATATATATATATATAGTATTGTAGTATATATATATATAGTTATATAATATATATATATATATATAGGTGAGGTATATATATATATATATATTATATTATATAATATATATGATATATATATATATATATATTGTATATTATATATATTAGTATATATATTATAGTAAATATATTTATACAGAAATCGAAATTCAAAATTACAATTATTCCCATAAACTCCCCTGATAAAGATGAAAATAATATTTATTTTATATGCATTTGCATATAATCAAATGTAGAAAACATCCTCAACATCCTCATTTTTAAAAAGAGGATGCGGATGTTCCGCAAATGCGGATGTCAATGTTCCATCACTAATATATTATATAATATATATATATATATATATTATATATATATATATATAGGTATATTATTATATATATATATATTATATATATATATTATATATAGTATATATATATAATATTTGTTACAGGACCTCCAACGGCTCACAAAGAAGCATATATATATATATATATATATATATATATATATATATAGTAATTATATTATAGTGCTTATATTATATATATATATATTAGTAATTTAAAATATATTAAAAAATATATTAATATAGGCCCGGCAAAAATTAAAAAGCTTTGCCTTTTTTCTTTCCCCCCCCCCCCTAAAAAAAAGTTCTCAAAACTAGGAAATTCATTTTATGATCCGAGGGAAAAATCAGAAATAAGATTTTATTTATTTTAAACTAAAATTTTTGAAGTTTCATAAAGTCGTTTTTGTGTACTTTTTATTATGTCTTAAATGGGAGCATTCTTTTAACACTTTCTGGAAAATCTATTAGATCAACGCCATTTGTAACAGCTTATTCAATCACCGCAGATTTTTTTTTTATATATGGATTTTTTGACAAAAGAATTCATGTTGTCTTTTAAATGTTCAAATATTTTCCAAGTGAAATACGTAATTTTAGCAACTAAAGTAGTTTCGATTCAAATCTGGAGTGGGTTGTCAGGTCTTTCTTCAGACCAGAGGCGTATTAGCCTGCTTGGTATTTCTAAAAACAGTATACTCTTCACCAAGATAAGCACGGTTGGATTTTGAGCTTATATATAAAGGTATACATGCGTGGGCGTCGTCAGCGGGGACAGGGGGGCAGCTGCCCCCCCTAGAAGTGTTTACTCTCTTCTCAAAAGCAACACCTCTCTTTCTTGCGATGCAGAGAGTTTTAGAGTACTGCCCTACATCATATGGCTTCATTTCCTACGTACTAAAGGGAACAAGCCACATAATATATCAAAAGGAAGGTCAGTTTATGTAATTTTTCTATACTCTTTTACTGTTTAGTTAAAATTGGTAGTATCGTTAATTCGCTATGCTAGATCCAAGACTTCTTAATTAGGCCTCGCCTACTTTTGCATAATATATTATATAGTATAAATATTATTAAATAGGTATATATATATACTATGTATATTATATATATATATAGTATATAGATATAAATAATAATAGTTATATAGTATATAGTATAATATATATATATATATATATATATATATATATATATTTTAGTGATAAGATCGAATAAGCAACCGCAACCGCAAATGCGGAGCAACCGCACATATTGTTGACCCCCGGCAACACGCAAAAACCGCAATTGGTCATTGTGTATACACAACCGCAACTGCAACCGCAACCGCGGTTGTCACTGGTCTTCACAACCGAAACTGCGGTTGTCAGGAAGTTTTCTTTTCAAATATACTCTTATGTCTTAGACATAGAGTACGTAATATATTTAAGTTTTTATTTCTCTCAGAAAATTACAAATATCTAATTATAGAAAAGTATATCACGAAATAAATCGGAACTTTGCATTTCTTAACTTTTCGTGTAGCAGAAAAGAATGAGTGTTACGGACAGATAAAAGAGCGTGTGGTGGGGGGTTTTCTTAAAAGAATCAAATGATTTTGCTAAAAGCAAATTGTGCAAGAAAACCTATTCTCGCAAAGAAAGAAGCACCACTAATTTAAAAAATCCTCTACGATCGTTACATGGAAAGGAATGTAGAGAACTTTGGGATAAAGAAAAAGTATTATCTGAGAAAAGAGAAAGAGAAAAAAAAGAAAAAAAAAGAAAAAGAGACACCTCTGCAAACAATGAAAATTGAGGCAAAACGTAAATCTCAAACTCTAGAGGAATGCTATCAGAAAATTAAGCCTTAAAACAATGATAATTCAAAATAAAATTTACTCGATTATCGAGCAGCAGATATAATTATTATGCAGGATCTTAACTTTAGATGTGTTGAAGGTATTGGCTTTATTCGATTCGTAACTCTAGCCAACACACAATATAAAATTAAAAAGCGCCATTATTATGAGAACATAGTATATAACAAGATTCACCCCTCAGTCACGAAAGAAGTTCAAAATATTGTTGTCCAACTTCAAAATATTGTTGCCCAACTGAAAGGAAATATATTAACATTTACTACCGATACCTGGTCCGATACATCATCCGAGGTGTCTCTCTTAGTCTCTGCAATTGCATGGGTATTAGAATGACAAATTTGGAAAAATAAAATTAGTATTATATGTAGAATCCTTTGCATGAAAGGACAAACGGGAGAGTAACTATCTAAAAAGTTTGATGAAGTCTAGAAAAATATAATAATAATAATAATAATAATAATAATAATAATAATAATAATAATAATAATAATAATAATAATAATAATAATAATAATAATAATAATAATAATAATAATAATATTTTAATAATAATAATATAATAATAATAATAATAATAATAATAAATAATAATGGGCATGTGTATGTGCATATTGACACCAGCCTATATATGCATATATAATAATATAACAAAAAAATAAGAAGATAATAATAATTTGATATCAATAATAATATTTATCCTTTTTCCCTATGATAAATATACTAATAATATAATAATAATAATGACCATGTAATGATGATAATTGATGAATGAGTAATGACTAATGAATAATGGATAATGATAATGATACAGTGATAATGATAATGAGTAAATCATAATAAAATATTATAATAATCAATAATAATAATAATAATTAATAATATATAATATAAATATATAATAATAATATAAATAAATAATAATAATAGATAATAATAATAAATAATAATAATAATAATATAATAATAATAATAATACTAATAATAATAATAATAATTAATAAATAATAATAATAATAATAATAATAATAATAAAAAATAATAATAATAATAATAATAATAATAATAAATAAAATAATAATATAATAATAATATAATAATAATAATAATAATATATATAATAAATAATAATATAATAATAATAATAATAATAATAAATAATAATAATAAATAATAATAATAATAATAATAATATAAGTAATAATAATAATAAATGTATTTATTATTATTATATTTAATTATTATTATTATTATTATTATTATTATTATTTATTATTATTATTATTAATTATATAGTGTTTTCTTTTTGCTTCAATCACGAATATTTCTTCTATGTTCCATTAATTTTCTTAATGAGCTATTCTAGAATAATTTACAATGAAAAGTAAATGAAGGCATATTTATATTTATTAGTTCCTAACCGTTTCGTCCGTAAACCTTGGACATCAGAGTTTCAAT
>JABUQX010035146.1:15000-47500 GCA_015478945.1 Trachelipus rathkii
ATTCAAGCTTATTATTATGAGCTTTTATTATGTGTGGTTGTTTTCTTTTTAATTTATGAATGAAAAATAGCTTCTTTGTTTTAACTTTTATATAAAATTGTTATAATTTAAGTAACTTTTTATTACAATTTAATTTCAATTATTTAAAACTAAAAATATTGGGTAGGGAGCTACCCTACCCGCCTACTCCTATATATACGCCCCTGAATTATATATATATATAAATATTTATATTTAATATAAATATTTATTTAGTGAAAATAAAAATATATTATATAGGTATATATATATTATATATATATATATATATATATATATATATATATATTATATATCTATATATAATATAAATTATTATATATATATATTATATATATATATATGCTAGCTATTTTGGTCGAAAGAGTGCGTCAGTTGACTGAGACTGGATTGGTCGAAGAAACAAGGTACGTTTTAGAAGTAGTAGCAGGGATGTGTGGACAAAATTTTTTCCAATGAACAAATGATTGAGAAAATGAGAGAGAAGAATAATAAATTGTATTTAGGATTATGGATTGGCAACAGGCGCATGATAGGATTAATAGAGAAGCTCTATGGCAGGTGTTAGTGATATATGGTGTTGGTGGTAAGGTTCTGAATAGAATCAAAAGTATGTATGACGTTAGTGAAGCGTGTATAAGAATAAATGGAGTTGAATGTGATTGGTTTAATATTAATAGATGAGCGAGGCAGGGATGTGTTATGTTTCCTTGGCTATTCAATTTGTATATGGATGGGGTTATGGAAGAATTAAAGGTGAGGTGGTAGGGGAAGGTGTAAGAATGATGGAGAATGGAAGAGAGTGATGGGTGCCCTACCTATTATATGAGGATGATTTGGTTTTGTGTGGCGAATCTGAATAGAGTTTGAGAGGATTGGTAGAGGGATTTGGCAGGATGTGTAAAATGAGGGGTTTGAAAATAAATGTAGATAAGAGTAAGGTTATGGTTGTAAGTGAGGACAGTCTTCCGCGTGAAGTTATGTTGGATTGGGAACAACTGGAACAAGTGTCTGAGTTCAAATATTTTGGATATATGTCGGATGAAAGGGGAACGAATAATGCAGAGTATAATACGAAAGTTGTGAATAGTAGGAAGGTGGCTGGTGCAATTAAATCCTTGGTGAATGTAAAGGAACTAAGTCTTGAGCGCGATAGGGCCTTATATGATGGTATGTTGTTACCTGTGTTATTGTATGATAGTGAAACTTTGGTCTGGAATAAGAAGTATGGTAGACCTAAGGTACCATGTGTTCAGATGGACAATTTTAGGGGCGTGTTAGGTGTGAGAAGAATTGATAGAATGAGGAATGAATACATAAAGGAGTTGTGTGGTATGAAGAAAGGAGTAAATGAGAGCATAAATGAAATTATGTTGAGTTTTGGTTTCGTCATGTGGTAAAGGATGGATGGATTAGTTCGGTTGTCTAAGGCTGATGTATAGTGTGTGGTGTGTGAGGAACAGTCAGTCTGAAACCGAAGAAAAAGGGTATGAGTCAAGGTGTTAATAATGTTGCAGGTAATGCCTAGAAGAGATGGAATGTGATGCTTGGACAGAGGCGAGAAGAAAAGTGCATGAATAAGGAGTGAATGGTGGGGGGTTTTGTTGAGGGGGTATGGTTGTGGCCCACCTGGGCCAAAGGATGAACCTCACATTGACGACATGCCATAGTGAGGGTCCGTCGCTGTCCTGTGAATCTCAAGGGTGTATTTTTCTGATTGCGATAAATTCTCAATAAAAGGTATTAAAAGGGGCGGTAAGCTGGCGTTTCTTTTCGACTTTCGTCATATTTCTTCTACTACTTTTTCTGTTTCCGGTGCCAAGTTACGCACCTTACCCCCCCAAGTTTTTTCCCCCCTTTTTAAATAAGGGGGGGGGGGGGGAAAGGGGAAAGATGAGTGATGATGATGATGATGATGATGATGATGATGATGATGATGATGATGATGATTGATGATGATGATCGATGATGATTGATGATGATGATGATGATGATGATGAATTGATTGATGATGAATGATGATGATGAGATGATGATGAATGATGATTATATGATAGTATATATATATATTATATATAATATATATATATTATATATATTATATATACTACTATATATTTATATATATAAGTATATATATATATTATAATATATCATATAGATTATATATATATATATATATATAGCGTTGGTCAGATTAATCCTGTATTAAAGGCTCTTCTCTTTCTGTTCTATATATTCGTTCACTCATTACAGCTAGGACGCTAAGTGGTTTGAAATTTAAAGTTTTGTATTGCTATGCCTCAGTTACTTGGCCTGTACAAAGACGGTTTTTATTCCTGTATGGAATATAGTTCAATATACTGAACATATACGTGATGGATTTACTTCCACAGAACTTTCAATAGGGTTAAATCTAATGTTTTTTTTAACTTATTAACTATTGCTGACTCTGGTCTTTTGCTCTCAAGTGTGTCCATCATTCTCGTTGTACTATGGCTATTAAAATTAAAAATGCTCTTCTCAAGTTGTTAGTCACCTCACCTCCTTTGAAGAAGGTTGCTTTCATGATGGGGACCGTCTTTCTATTAATTCAAACCTATTTTGACGGACTTGTTATCTTTATTCTCTCATGTACACTTCTCTAAAAGCTGAAATTTTCAATCCTCTCTCTCTTTTATTTCCCCTTTGGATGAAACCCTTTCAAACTTAACTCCTTGTACTGAGATTATCGAACCCTATTCTGGACCGTGATTTGGATTGTGCTACCCTTTTTGTAGCTTCTGACTCATTCTCCTCAGGGTTACTACAACAAAATACTCTACCCAATTCTTAAAAACTGCAAATAACACTTCTTAAACCCTTCATATTCCCCTTAAAATTTACTTTTTCATCTACTGTAGTTGCAAATGCAAAATATAGAAAGCATCTCAGGTTCCAACCATATACCCTAAATGACTTATTTTATAAATCAAATATCTTTTTGTATTATCAAAAAATTAGCTCCATTTTCAAACAATTTTAACGTTACATGATTACATCTACTATCCTGTACGGTTATTATAAGATTAGTTGCATCTTTGTTTTAGTTAGAAATTAACTGCAAGGCTATTTCAGTTTTTCAACTACTACATTTTGTTTAAGTATCTAAACCAGGAAAATTATCGCATATGCGATTCCAGATCCAGCTACTACAAATATTTGGTTTGATTCCTCTTTCCGTCGAACCACTTAAAAATCCTTTAGCTTGCCCTCCAGTATTTTCGCCTTTCAGTGTTCAGAGGAACTTTTTTTTTATAATTTTTTATACTTGGTTTTCGCTAACAATTGTATTCTAGCAAATATATTTATTTAAACATCTTCCTATATGCTTTAAAAAAGACTATTTTTTTTAGAGAGAATTATATTTCCGATACTATGGTTAGTTGTAGTAGTGTGACTACTACTACTACTACTACTAATTTAAATAATAATAATTCTTCCGCAATTTTAATGCATACGTTTCTGTTCTGTTCTCTTGATCACATTGATTATATACTATTTCGTACATAAGAAGGAAGACATTGAAAATATCAGGCAGTACAACAGTGATTCATCACTTGCAAAATGGAAATTTATTAGCACCAAACGGTGCGATATATCTTAAATTCTACAATCAGTAACCCTATCAATAAAAATATTAACAGCAATAATAATAATAATAATAATAATAATAATAATAATAATAATAATAATAATAATAATAATAATAATAATAATAATAATAATAATAATAATAATAATAATAATAATAATAATAATAATAATAATAATAATAAAATTTTGTTCCAGTACTAGTTTCCCAAGTTTGTCCGTTTTCATTTCGTGTAAAGAAGAACCTGCCAAAGACGATTCCGGAAACACGGTGTCAATTTCCATTCCGGACATTGCAAACGTTTCTGAACTTCGCATAAATGAACAAGTGGTGACCCAAGAGAGACAAGAGGACGTTAAACAAAAGGACTACGAACGACCCCTTAAAGATAGTGTGAAAGAAAAAGGTGGTTTGAAGCAAATTGAAAAAACAGAAGATGGTACTAAAGATGTTATTAACGCTGATACAAGTGGGACGGTTACTTTCGAATTAAATCAAGAGGTCTCCCTACAGGAGCCTTCTGAAGAAGAAGAATCGGATGAGGAACATGAAGCCGAGGATGATTTCGGAGATATCCTTTTTTTCGATAATTCTGAACCAAAAATCTTTTCTAGAAAGTCAACTTTTGCAAGAAACTCCAAACACCAAACTTTAAATCGAAGAAGCAGAGGCATGTCAAGATTAGGTAAGGCTACTACTACGATATTTTTTCTGTTTTCCTAATTGACTTATACCCAATTATTATTATTATTATATTATTATTATTATTATTATTATTATTATTATTATTATTATTATTATTATTATTATTATTATTATTATTATTATTATTATTATTATTATTATTATTATTATTATTATTATTATTATTATTTGCTTTATTAATTTTATTATTATTAATATTATTATTATATATTATCTATTATTATTATTATATGGTTTTTTTATTTTTTTTTATTTTACTTTACTAAAATTATTGTATTATTAATTTCTTTTATTATTATTTATTATTATTATTATTATTATTATTATTATTATTATTATTATTATTATTATTATTATTATTATATCTTACCACAGGTGATGACAGACCTATATTAAGTCATCACTATCCTCCACAACTTTTATTAAAACATTGGCTATACAGAGGGAGAAAACTTTTATCTGCTGGGGATGGTCCAATGACCGTCGACGCTTTCGTTAGGTCCTATGCTCTGTCTCGTATCGTTCATGGAACATCCCATTGGAGAACGGCAAGATGTAAAGTTTTTCTGGCTAGGGCCTATTTCTATCTCTTGGTAAGTATTGTAGCTGAAAAAAGATAAGAAAAGTTGTTTTAAAATTGCAAATAAAAGTGTTGGATACTCAGCAATGGCGAAGTGTTGATAAATAGTCAACTTCGATTATTATTCAAGAACTATTTGCTTTTCAATATATTATATAACTTATTCACTAAAACTAAGCAAATAAATAGAAATTCAAAAACTTGCCTTATATAACCTATGCGTAAGAACCAATTTTATACGTTTTAGCCTTTAGGCTTATGGGTCTTATAAGACTAATCTATTAAACACGGTCATATATAAATAAATGTCCATTGTTAAATCACTTACGACTATTTTCCAACTATAAAAATGATGCCGCCAATGTTAGGGACAGAGAATTTTTCAAACATTCGTTTCCTGGCAATTTTATTTTAATTTCAAATAATATTTTGTAACATTAATTAAAAAGGAAAAAGAAAAACAAATAAAATTAAAAATAAAGTAACACCATATATATATATATATATATATATATATATATATATATATATATATATATATATATATATATATATATATATATATATATATATATTATATATATATATATATATATATATATATATAATATATAAAGTATATTATTATATATATATATATCATATATATATATATATATATATATAGTATATATATATATTATATATATATATATAATAATAATAGCTGTAAGATCAATCTTACGCATATATATTATATATATATATTTTATATATATTATATAAGATATATATATATAATATATATATATATATATATATATAATAGAATTATTCTCCTCAAGCAATAACTCATATTACAGAAGCCAATGAAGTTATAAGTTCATTTCTGTCAACATCCATTGAAGTAGTTAAGAAACCACAGGTAAAAACATGTATGGAATAAACACTAATATAAATAGAATATTGTTAAAAAGATAGAGATTAGACTTTAGAGTTTAGAGAATAGTTGCGTTCCTGTGTTTTAATTATGACTGAAAATTTGACGACTTATAATTCTGTAATTTTTTTTTTAGTACATTATGAATCATATCGATGTCATTAGAACAATGACGTCAATATCAGCAATAATAGATTATAATTGGAAAACGATTATAAATTTTTATAACTCCCTAGCGTAGACTAACCTGGTAAGCCTATACCTTATTTACAAAATAAACGTTTACCCCGAAAATGCTTTTGTCATTTAAAATTTGCAACTGACAAGGCGATCCACGTTATGACGTCAGTCATATGATGAGAAATTTATCAATCTATAATTTCAATCGATGCGCAGGAACGTAATTAATTCTTATAAACTTTTTACATGGTACGAAAAATGTTTCAAAAATATAATCGTTGTGATAAATGACATAAAAGTTTCAACTTCGCAAAGCCATGTTACACGTAATTAGTAAGAAGGTAGCTCGCCAGGTTTTTTTAATAATAAAATATTAGCTTTTGAAAATAATGTATAAAAATATTCATTACTAAACATTTATAATATTTGCAGATTCACCATACACTTGCCTGGGCTCACTTGATAGAAGGAGAGGCTAAAATATCTTTAAAGATGTACCGGCAGGCTTTTCCATCCCTCTCGAGAAGCCTATATCACACAAAACAGTTTAGTACATTGGTAAGTTTCCTTCCTACACATTCTATATTGATTAATATTTAATATTAATATATTTGGCCTTTCCCTCGGATTTAGATGGGTCATAATTATTATTTTTTAATTATTATTATTATTATTATTATTATTATTATTATTATTATTATTATTATTATTATTATTATTATTATTATTATTATTATTATTATTATTATTATTATTATTATTATTCAAGAATAATTTAGATAAAACGTTTTTGCATGTTGAAGCATCTTTAATGAAATAAAATATATATTTAAAAATAATATAATTAATATCCAACAATTTCCACGTTCACTCAATGACAGTTCCAAATGCATGTCAGTTAAGTTACGTTGACAATTATTATTTTATTAATATTCGTTTTATGGTCAGCCTTCCGAAAGCAACATGCATGTAGCAAAAAAACTATAGCAGCTACAGGAAAATAAGTAAAATTTTATTAATCAGGATGATTTTTATCCATGAAATTAAAAAAAAATAACGCTTTTGAAAAATTTAAAATTGTTAAAAATGTTGGAAAATCTGTATGATAATGAACATTTTTTGAGAAGAACGAAAGAACTCTAGCGCTACGAGGGAACGTCAAAGTTGCCAAATGTCGATTTTTTTTACTAAAAGATATTCCGCAAGGGTAAACCACAAAGATGAACAGAATCGGGGTTTCTCGGCCTAACGGGGGAGGACGAGGGAATTCGTCCCCTTCTGTCCCTCCGTAAGCTCGAACCCCCTAAAAAGGAAGTAAAACGTAAAATTAGCATTTTCTCCAGAGTATAATAAAAAATATATATATTTGGTAACTCTTGCTCTCGTACTACTGCTAGAAAATGGAAGGTTAAAGAGAGCGTACGCTGCCACACCTTTAATTATAATAACTTTAAAAAAATATTTTTAAGGTTTTTTGTTTTTATTAATATAAATATTAAAATATAAATATAATTTTTTTAAATTTCATCGAATGAAATTGCTTGCTGAAATCAAAAATGTAATTTATTTTCCTGTAGCTGTTATAGTTTTTTAGTTACATGAATGATGCTTTCCGGAGGCTGACCTTGTCTTATAAATGACAACTTATTAATACTCATTTTAATATTTCCTCACCACTCACGGATCTGGGGTAGCGGGGGTAGAATCCCAGTAGACAAAAATTCCTCTGCCATGCAATTGAATCTTCAGTTATTTATAATAATAATAATAATAATAATAATAATAATAATAATAATAATAATAATAATAATAATAATAATAATAATAATAATAATAATACTTTTGAGAAAGTATGCGTTGTTGCGATTCAAGCTTCTACTTTTTGGGATTTTCTCCTCCTTTCGTTTTGCTTCTTGTCAAATCCTTCTATTTCAGCAACTAATGAAGGGATGGTCTTATTTTTAGTTAATTGTGTCTCTTTAATTTCTGCTCTATCTCCCATCCACTTTCTGCTTTTCATTACCGATCTCTCAATTGTTTTTCCAATCTAATCCAATTCATTCACACAAAGATACTCCACTCTCCATTCTTCCGCTTTTTTTCAGTCTACATTTTCCTTTTGTATTTAAAGATACCTCTCATCTTCATATTTCTATTTCTTTCTTTTTTCTATCAATCTGGTAATTTTTGGGGGGTGAGATCACCACAATTCTATTGAATTCAACTCTTTAAAAACTCGATGCTTTTAAATAGATCTCCCCTTGAGAATCCTCATCACTTCCATTCCCTTGAAGGTTCTGTCACCTCTTGAAAAAGTAAAGATTCTTTGATTGAACATAGATTGAAATTGTTTTGGAAACCTATGGAATCGACTGCCAGGAGACAACAAAGCTGTAATCTATTCAAATTTGCTTGAACTATTACAAAATGGTCTTTTCCGTTCTTGTATGGACTATACTCTCGTTTTTTCTAAGTAGTTCTGCTTCCACCTACTTTCTGGACCACCTACCTTCTACCTACCTACAGGGCCCTCTTAACCACTCATTCCACCTTAGGCAACTAGGCAAGAAAAAATTCACCTAAAGCATATATATATACGGTGTATCATATATATATAGTATATATATATATATATATATATATATATATATATATATATATATATATATATATATATATATATATATATATATATATATTATATATATATTTATATATATTATATATATATAATAATCTATAATAGTTTAAATTTTTTTTTTTTTTTTGCTGTCGTTGTCTAACGCGTTCTAGCCACCTAGGGCCGCCCTCATATTCTGCGCCCTAGGCATTTGCCTAGTTTGCCTAGCGGTTAAGAGGGCCCTGCCTACCTAAAACACTTATATACAACATCGTTCTGCTAATAGCCTCGAATCTGTTTATAACACTTAACAATGGTGCACTTTTCTTTTATTGATGATACTACAGTAACAGTTTGCTCAAGGAAGGAATCCAGCTGCAATCAAACCCTCTTACGCTATATATGCCCACAAGTAGTTTGCGGCATTTTATAGCGACTTTTGTATGTATCTTAGCAACTTCAGGCGAGCTTGCTATGGTAGCTATTCCTATGAAGCTGCTTCTCGAACTGTAAAATTTTTAAAATTTTAAAATTTTCCTTTCTTCCATTGAATACGACAGTCGGTCAAAAAAATATAAAAAATCAATATTCCGAAAACTATTTGATATAAAACACACCGTATTTATATGAGTTTTTGCATAGATGAACTCATATACTCTCACTTCTATGCATGCTAAATGATATGCATGCTATAATGTTAACGATGTATCGGACATCAAATTTCACACACATACGCGCGCGCATATATATATATATATATATTATATATATATATTATATATATATAATATATTATAATTATATATATCGATTATATAATACATTATAGTGAAATATCTATATATTATATATATATATATATACTTATATATATATATATATATATATATATAATCAGATATCCCGGAGGAAAAAACTAAAGGCTTCTATGAAGATGGACAGCCCGATCGACCTGACCCTCAATATCTTGTGTGCCCAATCGAGATTATACCAAGCCACTGGAAACTCATACAAAGCAAGGGTATAATATGAATAATATTTTAAATATGTGGTATATTTTCTGGTTCCTGGTTTATTATGTGTAAATTGTATTTTAAATTATTTTTTAATAATAATGATAAAAGAAAAGGTTTATAAAGCCAATTGTTGCAAATTTTTTTTCTTTAGTATTTTCCTGTTAGATTTAGAATCTTTTTTTTTTTAATTTTGGCATGTTAGCAGGAAAATGATAAAAATTGGTAAATCTAGCTTTTAATATACTTTTTTTTATTCATTCAAAATATAATTTAAACAAATAAACCAAAAATTATTCTATTTAAACACATTTTTAACAAAGGAAAGGAAACGAATCGAAAATCTATAATAATAATAATAATAATAATAATAATAATAATAATAATAATAATAATAATAATAATAATAATAATAATAATAATAATAATAATAATAATAATAATAATAATAATAATAATAATAATAATAATAAAATTTGATATATTTTTAGCACATATTTTGAACGAAATGTCTTCGGGGGAGAGGAGAGGGGAGGGGAGGGAAGGGAGGGGGAGAGTGAGAGGAGAGGAGAGGGGATGGGTAGGTGTAAATTTCGTTCATCTGAATTTGTAAATAAGTCACCAAGGCTTTTGTACTTTTCCCCCCGTAGGTGTTACTTAGATTTTTCCTTCTTTAAGCTTTGTAAATTTAATCCAATGTGTAACGTTACGAATGAAAGAGTGTATGACGGTTTTACAACTAGAACTGACATTGAGAGGAAATAAATTGTATAGCTTGTTTCAATCTCGATGTCGATCCATCATGGATGACTAACAATCGTCCTCATTTCATTACATTATATTGTTACGCTTAGTTAACTTTTACCCATCCATGTAAATTTACTTTAGGACTGTACTCCCTGTTAATAATCTTTTCTTATCTCTTTAACTTCTTCCACATATACAGTTTTTGAGCAGTTCTTTTCACACCCAACTAATTATCCTTCTCCTTCATTGAATATTATGTTTGAAAGGGGGTAATTGAAAGCTAGTGCTAAACTCTTCCATCATTGCAAAATTCTAATATTGAATTCCTATAGAATTTACATTCTGAAGAAGATCACTGTAAGAAAATAAAGATAATGTGGATTTAAAAAGGAGGTGTTAAAGGAGAAAGATTTAGCCAAATAATTGCTTAAAAAAGTAAGGAGTGTTCTGCAAAGATATTATTTATTTCATCGAATAACTTATGTAAGTTTGGCTGAAGGATAGGAGGCGAAAGTTTGTTTATGAAACTTAAAATGCGACTAACTAAAGAAGTAAATGAAAATCAAGAGGGATACAAAAAGCGAATCGTACCTAAGAAATAAAAAGGGATCCTTTAAGAGTGTTATCAGTTTGTGCGTGAAAATTAAAGCAGAGTTCAGGAAATTTCCAGAATAGTTAGTGATACTATTCAAACTATATGTAGGGGGGGGTGGAATGGAGAAAGTTCAGAGATTATCAGCATAGCTGTCTGCATCAGATAGTAAATGAAAAGAAAACTGACTAAGCATTAACTGAACCGCAGCAGAATTAGTTTACTGAGATTAGTAGAAAGGTATCTTAAAAGCTGGTAATAGTAATTCAGGACAGCGAGAATGTTTTTAATTATATTACACATTCTCACTCTGAATTAACTTCGATTGTTCTCAACCTATACCTGGTGTCAAGAAAGCTTGAACTTTTTATAAAAAGAAATTATTTCACTAGAATGAATCCCGTTTCTTGAATGTTAGGCGTAATAATAATCTGAAATCTGCATCAACGAACCTAACCTAACCTGAGATGTAAAATTAATCCGTTATAGATAATTTCAGACAACTTCAATATGTCTACTGAGTTCTTATATTCGTTTACATTTACAGGTAAAACTTGAAGAATGTGTTCAAGTTGTCGAAAAAAGCAAAAACTTGGAGCAGAAAGAAATGAAAATGGCATCCATTTTAAAAACGTTGGGGGACCTAATTTTAAGAAACGCCGTAAAACAATATGGCGACGAAGTTGATAAAGATTTAGACGAAGGATTAAATTACCTTAAATCATCCTTAAAATTGGTACAAAAACAGTAAGTGAAGTATATCGCGCAAAAACACATATATTAAAAGAGTTAATTATTAAAAGCTTAATGTTGGCAAAAGTATAGATTAAATATGTTATAAAACTAATAAAAGCTGTTGTGCAGCAAACGTCCGGGAAGCTCAAATGAATGTGAACTGCGGTTCCTTATTGCAAAACATAACTTGAAATACGAAATGGACAATTATAAAAGCATTTGGTGGGAACTTCACAAATTAAAGATTTGGTCTGTAAGGATTCACGGTCACTCAAGCGGAAAAACAAAAGCAATTCAGGACTGCTTGATTCAGGTAAAACAAACAAACTAAATATTATATATATATTAAAAATATATATATATTATATTTATATATATATATAATTATATATATTATATATATATTAATATATTAATTATATATTTATATTTATTAATATTATATATATATATATATATATATATATATATATATATATATATATAATCTTGAGTATGTGAAAACGGAAAACATTTAGATTAAAAATAATAAAACGCAGAAAAGGAATAGTTCGAAAATAATTCCTAGGATACCCAAGCGTCCTGTACCTCAGGAAGGAATTGATATTTGTCTACTGCAAATTACATCAGTCTCTTGATACCTACAATATATTTTTCTTTGAAATACAGTTATATTTCAGGTCTTTTGTTGCCCTTAAATTTAAATACTTGAAAATTTGCATAAACTCAACTGTTCACTCAAACTTTTGCCTCAAACTCCACTTTAGGCGATACCTATGTTATTCTTTGTTCTTCGCCTCTCTCCTCCTCATTTATGCCTATCTAACTTTGCAATTTCTTCAAAAGATGAGATTTTTGCACTCATAGAAAGGCATACGATCCCGACAACATCCCTTACGTATGTATCTCTTAAAACTTGTGCTTCAGAGTTTTCATAATGTCTTGGAAGACTTTCGTAACTGCCAATCAACTTCTACTTTTCCCACCTGTTGAAAAATTGCAATCATTCCAACTTGTGCCAAAATTTGTGGACTTCTCTCTAACTATCGTGCTATAACTCCAACTTCTATTCTTTCCAAAGCTTTCAAACCTATACTTAACACGAAGATATGGGTAAATTCTTAATTCTTATTACCTTGTTTCTGATCGGCAAAATGACTTTCTTAAGGAATGCTCGGCAGCTTAGATTATCATTCTCTCTGACTCTTACTTGGCACCTTGGCACCTTAAATTTCTATTCTCTCATATTCTTGGCTTAAGCTCTTAGGTATGCAAGTGAAACTTTTGTTGCAAGTTTTAGACATTTCAAAAACATTTGATAGAATGACACAAAATTTTTATTTCCAGACTTCTCTTCTTTCAACATCTGTTCTTTTCGGTGTGGTTTTATTTTTGATTTCTTCTCCTTCACCTTATAATCAGCTATATATAGCCGTTGTTTATCCTTTAAGTATCATTAATGGATATCGTTCATCTCTGCATGGTGTATGCATAATAAAGGGATATCGTTCGTCCCTGTATGGTGTATGCATCATAAAGGGATATCGTTCATCCCTTTGGTATATGTAATAGAAGGGTTATCATCATCGTATCCTATCAGCCGTTGTTCACCTGGTAAAATATTAAACTAGTAGTGTCATTATCAGCTATATATAGCCGTTTGTTCATCCTTTAAGTATAGTTATAGTAGTGTTATTATTCTGCATATCTGCCAATTGTTCAATCCTTTAAGTATTATTAATAGTTTAGCTGTGCTATTATCCAAGCTATAATATAGCCGTTGTTCATTCTTTAAGTACATTAATAGTAGTGTTATTATCAGCTATATATATAGCCGATGTTCATCTTTTAAGTACATTAATAGTAGTGAGTGTTCGATTATTCAGTTAATATACTTTAGCCGTTGTTCATCCTTTAAATATATTAATAGTAGTGTCATTATCAGCTATATATAGCCGTTGTTCATCCTTTAAGTATACTAATAGCAGTGTTATTATCAGCTATATATAGCCGTTGTTCATCCTTTAAATAATATTAAAAGCATTGTTATTATTGTTTGTCATTATTATTCTTTGTTTTCATCCTTTAAGTATAGTTATAGTAGTGTTATTATCAGCTATATATAGCCATTTTCTTCCTTTAATATATTAATAGTAGTGTTATTATCAGCTATATATAGCCGTTGTTCATCCTTTAAGTATATTAATAGTAGTGTTATTATCAGCTATATATAGCCGTTGTTCATCCTTTAAGTATATTAATAGTAGTGTTATTATCAGCTATATATAGCCGTTGTTCATCCTTTAAGTATATTAATAGTAGGGTTCTTATCAGCTGTATATAGCCGTTTTTCATCCTTTAAATATATTAATAATAGTGTTTCCCGAGATTCATTGCTTTTCCTCCTCTCTTTCTAGTGCTCATTAATGACCTTATATTTGTCACTTCAGTACCTCTCCACTATTATGCTGGACCGATAACTACCGTATATACCTCTTTTCATTTTAAAATCTATCCTACCCATCAGATATTACTAGATACTATAAAGGTGGCCCTGGAAATTACCTAATTATTATCAATTTCTTTTAAAAACACAATTCCATCATCTATAGGGCGTAAATTTTCAAAGTAACTATTAACTTCCTCGAAATTACAAAACTGAAACCTTTCCTACCATTAATAATCTTTATTTCTTTTTCTCATAAGCATTCTTGGAAGTATCGTAGAGTTTCTCTCACACAAAACATATTTCGAGGCGGCTTTTGGTTCTAAGACACATTCAGAACTTAATCGCACTACCACAGTTGTTTTCTCTATAAAGGGAAGGCGTTGACCATCCCTGTATCCCTATAAGTTACGAGCTTTCATTTAGAATACAGTATTTTAACTTACAAGCTTCCTCTCTTCTTGAAAGTTTATTAACTCTTTTTCTCTCACGGATTTTCTTCTTATTGCAGCTGAAATGTTTCTTCACTATTGCAATGGACACTTTCCATCTGAACTGTTGAACTCCTCCTCACGTGACTCGATTATCCGCTCATTCTTTTCCGTTCTCTGCTGAACTAACCGACCCCTGACTATATTCATTCTCTCTTGTATTCTACCGGTGAAGTCTGGATACACGTCCTTTGATTTATGCACTTTCAAACTTTGTGCTTCTGGGCACGTCAACATTTGATTTTTTTTTTTTTATTTTTTTTTTTTTTTTTTTTTATGACGGATTGAGTTAATAATAATCAACTGTAATGGGTTTCTTATGAATATCATTTTCCACCATAGGTGATATACAACTAATTATAATTTATAAGGCGGGGTTAAATTTGGAATTAAGTACATGTCCTTAAATATATATATTTATGTAATTTTAAAGTGAAAAAAATATGCAGTATTTTCTGGAAACTATAAATACTTTAAAAATAGTCTAGATTTCAAGATATTCAAAGGAAAATAAACCTACTTTTCGAGGAAGGAAGAGTGTTACTAGGGTCTGCACTTTGACTAATTACAGCACTTTAATTTATTTGTATTTCGATGAATAACTACAACCCTGACTAATGATTGAACCCTAGTGACTTGACTCTGATTCTAGGGTGTATTGAACCCTAGTAACTTGGCTCTGATTCTAGGGTAGATTGAACCATAATAACTTTGCTCCGGTTCTATGGTGTTCCAAAACCTAAATACTTATGAATATTCTTCTAATATGCAGGTGCAAATATTTCATATTGGGGTACTATTTTACTTTTTATTATTATTATTATTTACAGGTGTTAAGTTTATTGTCATTTGTGATCCGAAGCAGATCAGTGTTGACAGTTTCTTAAAAAAGTTGTATGAAATCTACGCAGACTTTGCCTTGAAGAATCCTTTTTATTCCTTAGAAATGCCTATAAGGTGTGACCTATTCAACGAGAACTTAAAAGCAGCAATCGAGCAATTGGAGAAAAGTAGTCTAAATTCGGTGTGATAAGCTTAACATCTATGGTAATATGATGTTTAATTGATGTGAACAGGCATCTTAAACTCAAAAAATATCTTAATGCTTCTTTCTGAGGGTGTTTTGGGATTAAGATACTGATGTGGTGTACGTAATTTGTGGAATATTGCGTAGAATAAATTTATTTTTTATGTATTATCTGAGTTTTGTTATAAATTAACATTAAAAGAAACGGCAATGTGGTTATTATCGGGTTAAAATTATTTGATCAATTTTCGCAAAAAATAAGAGAAATTTATCGTAACATTATGAAATTGGTGAAAGATCGATCATTACAGAAGTGCATTAATTTCAGTTTATATTATACATTCGTAAGATTTGATGGTTTATTACCCCATGAGACAAGACATATAATGATTCATTGCTAGTTGGTTGCATGGGGAAAGAACATTACATGAGTATTTTGTCTAACTATCCTGACTGTTCCGAGTCAGACATTTTTAGTACATTTCTTTTGATATATATATTTCTCATAGTATACACTATGGACTATGGTATGCATTTTTCTTCTTCTTTTGTTTCATAAAGCATTTCTATTTATTTGTTATAAACTTTCTTACGCATTAATGGTATTGTTATATTGTTTATAAATTATGAAATTGCTATATTCTTTTAATTTAAAAATTTTGTGAGATTTGTGTTTGCCATAAGTATAATATATATATTAAATTTTCTATCATTTGTACTTGTATTTGAAATAAAAATTTTATATTTCATATCTATTTTATCCATTTTTACCCATGTTAATTTATTAGTATGGCGACATTGGAACCATAATAGTAAATGACTAGTTTTTCTTGGCTAATAAGAGGGTATGAATACGTTATTGTTATTTTTGCTGCTTATGAAATTGTTCTTTTGGAAGAGATTGAAGACTTCAAAACCCAATTTATGACTTAAAATTTTCAATGTTAGTGAAAGAGAATGAAAACTGTTATTTCATTTATATACATAAAAAAAATTTGTCCGTTTTATTTTCGGAAATAGAATCTCTACGCCGAAAGGGGTTTTAAAATTTATGTAGCTCTTTACCGATAAACAGAACAAGGGGGAGGATCATAATTGAAGCAACCTCATAAGCCTATGAGAAAGTTTACCGATACGAATAAGACACTGCATCTATTTTTTAAATAGAAGAAAGATTCTAACCAGGAATTTTATTTTCATTATTATCAATAGTGACACACTTAATTAAATTTTAAACAATTTTAAAAACTTCAGAGTGATTATACGTTTCTTTTTACAGTAGGCCCTATGCTCGTTTCTTTGCATACTCGGTATAGAAGTGTCACGGTATTCATGAACTGCAAGTTTTGCTCATTTGTCGTGTAACAGGAAGAAGGTTAGTTTTTCGATGATATTTCCCCGCCAAAGTGGGTAGATCCGTCAGGAGAATAATAATGCAGACTCGTAAAAAAAATATTCAAGTGACTAGATTTCAAGACTGGTTTCATCAGGCGTTCATTACAATATTTATGAATATCTATAATGAGAAAAAAATAAGGATTGTAATATTGGTAATAATTTTTTACGAATGGCGAGTGTCAAATTATAATAGTGATAGTGATAGTTTAAGGAGGGTTGAAGTAACCGTTCGTCGGCTAGAAAGAGATGGGAAAGGAACAATTTTTGAGAGAAAAAAATTAATCGGATACAGAAAAACTACATAGATCTCGCCACTTTCAAAAACTCTTCGAGGGTGGGAGTACAAGATATAATGATACATATCTATACAGAAGAAATAACGCCACTATGGAAAGCTTAAGCGATTGGGAGTGAGATTATGGAGTAAGATGAATTTTGTAGGTTGGTAAGTAAGTCCTACTAAGCAATAAAGAAATTGGAACTACCAAGTAGTAATACTAGGACAGGCAATATTTGGTTGAAAATTGAAGAATAATGAAAGAAAAGAGGAAGAGATTTGATCGGGTGCATGGGCTCCTGAATCTATGAACGTTGGGAAGCTAGGTGGTCGGACGGCATTCACTCCCGAGTTTTGAGGAGTGCTTCCGTGCTGGCCCTCCCCTCATTCCAACTATATTTACCTATATGTCTCAATACTAACACTCCTCAGTGTTGGAAGCACGCATGTCAACCTACTATTCAGAAAAAAAGGAAGCCGCTCTGATCCTTCCTAACTATCGCCCTAGCTCTCACTTGTATTCTATCTAAGATCTTTGAAACCCTTCTCAACTCTCATTTCTTAGATCATCTGGAATCTCATTCACTTCTTTCCGATCGCCAGTATGGCTTTCGCAATCGAGGTCTACTGGCGATATACTTTTCTATCTTACTGATTTATGGTTTCCGCTCTTAGGAACTACGGGGAGACTTGCGTGGTGGAGCTTGACATATCAGCATTTGACCAGGTATGGCACGCGTCCTGCTCTCCAAGCTCCTTATTTGGAGTTTCCTCATTCTGCACTATGTCTAGTTTTTTCTTTCGAATCGCTCAATATCGGCTGTTGTTGATGGGGCGACTTCTTCCTTTTCTGTCAATAATGGTGTTCCTCAGGGTTCTGTCTTATCTCTTACTTTATTCCTACTTTTCATTAATGATCTTCTCACCTGCACATCTAACTCTATCCACTCATATGCCGATGACTCGACCCTTCATTCTTCAAATCATTTCAATTCTGCTCCCTCTTTTACTTCTAGAATTGCCTCTCGTCTTAATCTTTCCGATTCTATTCTCGCTGATCTGGATAGAATTTCCGGGTGGGGTCGTCTGAACCTTGTGAAATTCAATTCTTTAAAAACTCAACTTCTACAAATCTCCCTCTCTAAAACACCTTCTAACTTTCCTATCTCTTTCGACGGTTCTCTCGTCTCTCCTGTTGACAATATAAACATCCTTGGCCTTAACATAAACAAAAAAATGTCTTGGAAACCTCACATCAGAACCAGTGGCGAAACTAAGAGTCATAGGGCCCCCCGCCAAAGTGGAAATGGGGCCCCCTTGGACCATATATATATATATATATACTATATATATATATATATGATGTTGATATATATATACTATATATATATATATATATGCTATATATATAACAATATATATATATATATACTATACATATATCTCTCTTTCTCTATATATACACATGTAAATACAAATTATATTAAATTTTGTTTTTAAATATTAGGAAATTAAACTTCTGCTTCAGGATGTGGAACCGTGTGTGTCCTGTTGAGATGAGAGAGATTTCTGGGTAGCTATAGGTATGCTGGGATGGAACGACAGCACTCCTGTTTTCACTACGAAGGGTCACCACTATGACGTTGAGAGTCATACACAAATCAGAAAGGCTGGGTCAATAATACAACTTCGGTCAGAGGTCGGAATCTATATTGAAATAGTAAACATAATTAACATATTATAAACAATTAACAATAATAATAATAATAATAATAATAATAACAATAACAATAATAATAATAATAATAATAATAATTACATTAGTGGAAAATAAATATAGTTTTACGCATGAGAATTCAGTTTTCTATTCATACTTGACATTTTGTTTTAAATATATATAATATATAAAATAATAAAATTTTGTAAAAGCGTAAGTTTCTTAGTATAACTAATAATTTATAAAAAGGTTATTTAAATGTAAATAAATATAATGTATAATAAAGATTATTTTATATAGAATGTTTTTCACTAACATAAGCATGCGGCACAACACAGAATTTATATAGTAATACGAGATCAAAATATGATACACAGAACTAGGTTTGGTAATTAACGTACCTTGCTAACACTCGAGGGAAAAATGTTGTAACGAAAGTTTTAATAAAAATAATATCAAAGCAATCAGTGGTGCTTCATAAACAAATGTGAAAAGGATTTGGTAAACTGTTTCTGAGATTACACTGAGCTTGGCAGTTTTTTGACGAAATATTTGAAATGCTTCTTGAGAAGAAATGGCGGCTGTTGTTCTGTTGAAGAAAACGAGATTTTTCTGTCATGTGACAAGCCGATCCACAATATTCAAATAAGAAGAAGAACGGAAGGTAATATGGCTCCCCTCTGAACAGTGGAGCGTCGTGAAGATCAAGGTGAAAATCGGACAACAGGGCGAAGAGTACGGCCATAACGCGATGTAGAAAGAGGAAGACAAGACGGTAAGGTTTGAGTCGGAATAGGTTCCGGATTCGGAGGAGTCTGCATTGGAGCAGGAGGCGGAGATGTCGTAGCGCGGGGCGCTGAAGTAGCTGGCGAAGGAGTGACAATAGTTGAAGGAGTTGGCAAAGGATCAGATGGAGAACAAGTTGATGTAAAAGGCAGAATGGGCATGAAGTCGATATTATCTTGCGAAGTAGAGGTAGATGGTGCGGGTGCAGAAGGTGGAGAAAGAGTGTTGGAAGAAGCGGGATCATGTTCGAAATAAGCCGGTTTGATCCTATCAACGGAGATATTTTCTGCTTTGCTCCCCTTCTGTAAGGTGAAGTACTTTCGATAGCGTTTTAATACGAGGAAAGGTCCGTCATAGCGGGCTTGCAAGGGGCTACGGTGTGAGTCATGCCGAATTTACGTGAGAGCAGGTCTCCAAATCCGCAGGCATGTAAGTTGGACGGGGAGGATGACGTGGCAAAGATGGCTTCCATGCCTCAGTACACTGACGAAGGCGAGCCAGGAAGGTGTGCTGGTTCGTAGTTTTTGGAGAAGGAAGGATAAACTCACCAGGTATTCGTATGGTAGAGCCGTAAACGAGCTCAGCAGAGGAGCATTTAAGGTCTTCTTTGTACGAAGTTCTGATACCGAGGAGGACAAGAGGAAGAGTTTCGGACCAATTTTCCGGTGTTCCATGGGCCATAAGAGAAGCTTTTAGCTGCCGGTGATAACGTTCCACCATGCCTTGACTTTGCGGATGATAGCTGCAAGAGCGAAGGCGCTTGGAGCCGATTAAAGTCATAAGGTCCTTCCAGAGGTGAGACTCAAACTGCCTACCCTGGTCTGTGGACACGGTCGAAGGTGTACCAAACCTGGCTATCCAGTTGTACAAAAATGCCTGAGCAATTGTCTCGCTAGAAGTATCTCGCAATGGAATGGCTTCTGCCCATCGAGTGTATCGGTCTATGCAAGTTAAAATATGTGTGAAACCATTTGAGGGTGGTAAAGGGCCGACTAAATCAACGTGTACCTGGTCAAAACGTTCACCAGGGGGAATAAATTGCTGAAGAGGTGCGACAGTGTGCCTGTGCACTTTGGATTTTTGACAGTTGAGACACTGCGTTGTCCACTGTTTAACATCCTTTAGTAAGGACGGCCAGACGAAATGCTTACCTATTTTGACTTGACTACCTTTTACCCCTGGGTGCGACACGTCGTGAATGGTGTGAAACACCTTTCTGCGCATGGGGGTTGGTACTACTGGACGAGGGTGTGCGGAAGAGACGTCGCATAACAAAGGTGGAAAACCAAAAATTTCTACAGTTTGAATGTCGTAGGAAGAAGCACTAGGAAAAACAATCTCTTCGAGTTGCTGCAGACGAGCCATTTCAACGAAATCAATGTCTGGTAAAGGAGAGATAGCGTTAATTCGGGATAGAGCATCGGCAGGAATGTTGTCTTTTCCTTTTATATGGCGGATATCAGTTGTGAATTGGGCAATGAATTCAAGGTGGCGGGCTTCACGCGGTGACTGTTTCACTGTGGAAGCTGTAATGGCATGCGTGATGGGTAAATGATCAGTTACAACATGGAATTCCCTTCTATGAAGTAACGGAAGTGCTTAATAGCTAAATAAATTGCGAGAAGTTCCCTTCCAAATGCGCTGTACCTTGTTTCAGGCGGCTGGAACTTTTTAGAAAAGAAAGCTAATGGACGCCATTCGTTATCAATAAATTGTTGTAGCACAGCTCCAGCTGCGAAGTCTGAAGCGTCAGTGTTGATTCTGGTCGGGGCTGTGTCGGATGGAAATATAAGTAACACGGAAGAGGCAAGGGCTTCCTTGATGGCGGTGAAGGCATTAGTTGCTTCGTCGTTCCAATCTACAGTGACGAAGCAGCAGAACCTTTACGTGGATGTTTAAGAAGTGCGTGGAGCGGGAGGAGAATTTTAGCAGCGGACGGTATGAAACGATGGTAGACCATCCCTAAAAAACGACGAAGTTGACGCTGTTTTACGGGTTTCGGAAACTCACGAATGGCTGCCACACGATCCTCAAGGGGACGTATACCTTCGGCAGAGATAGTGTGTCCGAGAAAAGTTAGGGATGAAACTCCGAATTCACACTTGGAAGAGTTGACACATAGACCAAATTCACTTAGTCTAGTAAAAACTTGCCTGAGATGTGAAGTATGTTCTTCCGGAGAGGCACTGGCAATCAATAAGTCGTCTATGTAGGCGAAGACGAAAGGTAAACCGCGTAATACTGAGTCTAGAAGACGTTGGAATGATTGACTAGCATTTCGTAAACCGAATGGCGTTCGAAGAAATTCGTAAAGACCGAAGGGAGTGATAATGGCAGTCTTATGAATGTCGTCCGGATTGACGGGAATTTGAAAAAATGCAATTAAGTCAATTTTTGAGAAGATGGTACAACCAGAGAGATGGGATGTGAAATCCTGTAAATGAGGTACATTATAACGGTCCGGGCGGGTGATAGCATTTAGGCAGCGATAATCGCCAGTCGGGCGATAGTCCCCATTCGGTTTGAGAACCATATGTAATGGAGAAGCGTAGTCAGACTTTGAAGGTCGGATGATGCCCTTCTCTAAGAGAGATTCAAACTCTAGCTTTGCCGCTTTGAGTTTATCCGGTGCAAGTCGCCGAGCGTGAGAGAATGGAGGTCTGCCGGAAGTTTCAATGTGATGAACGACATTGTGTTTCACAGGAGGGAACTTGGAGACTGGAGAGAGAAGCTCTGGAAAATCGGTAATTAATAACGATTCAAAAATATTATTAGATGGAGAAAGATGTATGCCACTGATGGAAGCAGACGCACGAATACAAGCGGATGAGAAATGTGTCTCAAAATCAATGATGCGGTTGTGGTTCATGTCAACAAGAAGGTTGAAGTGTGACAGAAAATCGGCACCTATTATCGGTAAGGTGACGTCGGCTATCGTGAAGTCCCATATAAAGTCACGACGGAATGAGAGCGTTAAATGGAGTCGTTTGGTACCATAAGTGTTAATGGTTGTGCCGTTGGCGGCGCGTAAAGAGCCTGATGCTTCTGGAGCATGAGTTTTCCCGAGGATGGAACGAGGTACAGCTGAAATGGAGCTCCCACTATCTACGAGATAAGATAGTTTGGTGGAGGGATCGTAAACACAACAAAGCAAGTTGGACGCTTTTGAAACCACTCCGAGCGAATTTACAGATGTGTTTAGTTAAATGTCCCGAATGTTACAAGGCTTAAAGACCATGACCGATTTGTCTCCGAAACTGTTGATGCGTTCTACAAATGACCCTGCTGATTTGATGTGACGAAACTGAACAAAGCCTTGAGAATCAACAGGAGAAGAGGCGAACTGACGCGAAGGAGAGGTGGAGCGACGATATGAACGTCGTTGCATAGTTGGAGAGCGAGAATTATGACCATAATTGTAAGCAGAATAAGTATTTGATGCATTGGGATGGGGTTGGGGGTATGAAGGAGTGGGGGGAGGCTGGGGGTATGAAGGAGGTTGCGAATAAGGATGAGGAGAGGACTGAGGATACTGTTGTTGAGGATAAGGATATTGTTGTTGAGGATAAGGATATTGTTGTTGAGGATAAGGAGGGGAAGGAGGAGGGGGGGGAGGAGCAGTGGAACGCGTTTCCAAAGCTCGCATTCTAGTAGTTAAATCCATGATGGTGTTCTGCAACACCTGTAGTTGGGAGATAATATAAGCATTTTCAGTGGGCGGCGGTTGTCGCATCGCGTTGACTGACTCATTTACATGCGATAGTGACGCTGGTGTTAAGTTATTATTACTGGTGGGATCCGTGATATGCGAAACTTGTGAAGGTATGTCTGCTGTCGTAAGAGGTTTCGCTTTGCAAATTCTGTCAGCAAAAGTAGCTAGTTCTTGTAGTGAACAATTAGGATCGACGGTGGCTAAGCGCAATTGCATCTCTGCAGGAGTTTCTGTAGGAAGAGATGACGTACAATATGTAACAAGTACCTACAGGAGGACGTCGAAAGACTTGAGGCATATCAGCATAACCCAAAACTGACGGCAAACCGATCTCAAAAGAAGCCCGCTCCTGTCCAAAATCTTTTTTCACTTTTGCAGCATCGGTTTCCACCAGCCGCGTTAAACAGTTCGTTTCTAAGTTGGCCTGTCAGGCTGAGTGTCGAGAATGCACAGGAGCCGGATAAAACATCCCTTTCAGGCGCGCTGTCAATAACAGCGCGACAGGCAAAATGCTTTTAAAAGGGCTCTGAATCGGACAAGCTCGTTGGTAGATTCGAGCTGGAGCTCGAGCAGCGTAAATGTGAGATCCAAGTCATTATTGAGGAACTTACCAGTATATACACTAGGGGATTCCCTGTCTGAAGCAGGCTGTTGCGATATAACGTTGATATTATCTAAATTTGCAGGATCGGGAGGCGACATGGTTTATAAATATGAATAATGTAAAATTATAAAAAAAATAAAAATATTTTTGAAGAAATATGCGAAATAAATGAGCTAAAATGCAACTTACGTAAGCTAAATATGAGAAATATAATGGTCTGAGACCAAAAACAGAGTAAATTTTCACAAAAAGGTATATCAATATTAACAAAAATATATAGTGGGCCGCTTTTATGGGCCAAAATGGTTTAAAAAATAGTAATTTAAAATTGAAAATGCAGGAATTCGACCTGTTAAAAATTTTGAAATTGTTCCGTAAATGGATTAAATTTTGTTTTTAAATATTAGGAAATTAAACTTCTGCTTCAGGATGTGGATCCGTGTGTGTCCTGTTGAGATGAGAGAGATTTCTGGGTAGCTATAGGTATGCTGGGATGGAACGACAGCACTCCTGTTTTCACTACGAAGGGTCACCACTATGACGTTGAGAGTCATACACAAATCAGAAAGGCTGGATCAATGATACAACTTTGGTCAGCGGTCGAATCTATATTGAAAATAGTAAAACATAATTAACATTATAACAATAACAATAATAATAATAAATAATAATTAATAATAATTAATAAAATAATAATAACAATAACAATATATAATAATAATCTAATAATAAATAATAATAATTACATTGTGAAAAAAATATTATAGTTATGCATGAGAATTCAGTTTTCTATTCATATTTGACATTTTGTTTTAAGGTAAACTATTATATAAAATATATAAAATTTTGAGCGTAAGTTTTTTAGTATAACCAATAATTTATAAAAAGGTTATTTAAATGTAAATAAATATAATGTATAATAAAGATTATTTTATATAGAATGTTTTTCACTAACATAAGCATGCGGCACAACACAGAATTTATATAGTAATACGAGATCAAAATATGATACACAGAACTAGGTTTGGTAATTAACGTACCTTGCTAACACTCAAGGGAAAAATGTTGTAACGAAAGTTTTAATAGCACAAAAATAATATCAAAGCAATCAGTGGTGCTTCATAAACAAATGTGAAAAGGATTTGGTAAACTGTTTCTGAGATTACACTGAGCTTGGCAGTTTTTTGACGAAATATTTGAAATGCTTCTTGAGAAGAAATGGCGGCTGTTGTTCTGTTGAAGAAAACGAGATTTTTCTGTCATGTGACAAGCCGATCACCAATATTTTAAATAAGAATCAAGAACGGAAGTAAGTAATATATATATATAAGATATATATATATATATATATATATAATATATATAATATATATATATATATAATATATAATAATAATATATATATATATATTATATATATTATATATATATATATATATATATATATATATGGTTTATATGCTATTTATCTGATTAGTACTCCTTTTTATTGGAGAAATTAGATATTTGCATAAAAAAGTAATGACATTTTTGGAAAGAGTATGTAAAAATGAGTATAAATGTTCTTTAAAAGGGAAAAAACATGTATTAAAGACTTTTCACTTTTTTGTACAAAAATTTAATAAAATTCTCAAAAACATCTTTTTACATTCTGCTTCCAAATGTATTATTACTATTTTTACTTAAATATCTAATTTCCCCCTCCCCTCCTCCAAAAAATAAGTATCAAATCTAGTTACATGATTATAGTATATATATAATATATATATATATATATATATATATATATATATATATAATATATAATATATATATATATATATATATAAATATATATATATATATATATAATATATATATAATTAATATATATATAATATATATAATAAAATATATATATATAAATATATATTATATTATATATATATATTATTAATACTATATATAATAATATATATATATATAATATAAATAATATATAATATATAGTATATATAATATATATAATATCTTTCTTTCTTCTTTCTATTTACCTACCTCTCTATCCCAAGACTGGTAAGGTGCGCTACCAACATCCAGGAAAAGAGAAAGCATAGGAAGAGTAGACAAAATGTCGAAAAGAAAGCCCAGGCTCTTATCCGCCCCTCTCTACCATTAAAGTGAGAACTCGTCGCAATCAGAAAATCCAACCCTAGAGCTTCATGGACCGCGACGAGGTCCTCTACTAATGGTAATCGTCAATGTAAAAGGTCGAATCCCCTGCCCAGTGGGCCACAAACCATGCCCCCAGATACAAAACCCCGCCATTCCTCATATCATTGCACCTTTATTCTCGCCCTGCCAAAACTCACATTTTCTCCCCTTCAGACATTCGTTCCACCGACTCCGAATCACTTTCTCCTCCGGTCGCCCAGCCGGTAGAGTCGGTTCCCAACACACTCACCACTATACATCCGGCTTAACAACCGACATATCTTCATCCTTCCACAATGACCAAACATCTCAAAACTTATTCAATTTATTCGCTCATTTACCCCTTTCTAAACACACACAAACTCTCTAATAAGTTCATTCCTCATTTTATTAATTCTTTCACACCTAGCATGCCCCCTAAGATGTCCATCTGAACACATTTGACTTTAGATCTATACTTCTTATTCCAACCATAGTCCACTACCATACAATACAACGAGTAACAACATACCCTCATGTAAGGACCCTAGCGCCACTCAAACTTAGTCCTGTGACATTCCACCAACATTATTGCCACTAGCAACCTTCCCGCCATTCACAACTTTCCTAACTACCACTGCATCATCCGTTCCCTTCTATCCAAGACATACCCTAAATATTTAAAACTCAGACACTTGCTCCAGCCGCTCACCATCTAACATAACTTCACACCGAGGACTGTCCCACTCACAACCATAACCTTACTTACTCTTATCTACGTTTATTTTCAAACCCCTCTTTTACATACCCTGCCAAATTCCTCTACCAATACTCTCAAACTCTCTCAGATTCGCCACACAGAAACCAAATCATCCGCATTTATAATAGGTAGGCACCCTCCACTTATCTATCTGCATCATTCTAACACCATTTCCTGCCATCCCCAACTCGAATTCTTTCAAACCTTATCCTTATACAAATTGATAAACCAAGGAGACATAACACAACCCTGTCTCACCCGCTTATTATCCTAAACTCATAATCCCAGGCACCAGTTAGTTCTTACACACCTTCACTATTCGTCATACATACTTTGATCCATTCAGAAGCCTACCACCAACACCATATATCACTAATACCTGCCCTAAAGCTTCCCTATTAACGCTATCATACGCCGTTGCAAACCATTAAAACCTAAAATAATTTATTCTTTCTTCTTCCCTCAATTTCTCAATCATTTTTTTAATGTAAAGATTTTGATCCACACCATCCTCTACACTCCTAACGCACCTTTTCTTCAAACCAATCAGTCCTTCAAGTCACTCGACGCACCTTCGACCAAAATGCCCAGATTTTATACCTTCCCTTACACATCAATAAACATTATTCCCCTATAATTTCTACAGTTCCCTTTTCTCCCTTACCCTTATAAAAGGTACTATTACCGCTCTCCTCCAAACCCTTTGAACTATACCCTCCATAACGCTTTATTACACAACTTCCAAATCCAATCAATCCACCATCTCGCCTCTCGGTTCTTCATTTCACCCAGAATCATCTATACTGCATATTTACCCATTCTCAACTTCTCACTCTACCCATACCTCCTACTAATAACCTCATCCCCAAAATACCTTATTCCTTCTCTTGCACCATCAAAACCCACACACATTCACTAACACCTCATCATTACTGTTATATTTGTGCAGATTTTCGAAAGTGTTCTTTCCCACACTCCCCTCACATCCACAATACAGCTACACATTATCACAAAAAGCCACCATCCCTAATTCAGATCTAAGCAGATTCCCCTTATTTCTCATCTTAACCTTTCGCGCTTCTTCCAGAAGAGCTAATATACTATTATATATATATATAATATAATATATATATATATATATATATATATATATATATATATATATATATATATATATATATAATATATATATATATATATATATATATATATATATATATATATTGAAGCTGGGTGCTTAGGACCGCTTCTTTAAGGTTGATTGAGAAGTTAATGTTCTTACAATTTTTATTTTCCTACTTCTATTTTACAAGTGAGGGTTGGACCCCTGTCCTTGTTTTTGGGTTTAATTATTTAATTAGCATTAATTTGCTTGTATTTTAATATAATGTTGTAATTTTGCTATTATTTTGTACTAATTCTCTAGAAGGAAGCTACATGCTGTTGCGATTTTAAAAGTGATAATTCGGCGGCTTGGAGGCGTGGCTTAGTTCCACGAAACTACAACCACATCTTAAACATAGGGCGTGTTCGGCTCTACTCTGTAACTTTGTAGTTCGGCTCTGTAGTTCAGCTCTGTATAGATGTTCTTTCCACTTCCACAGAGAGTACCCTTCCACAGTACCCCCCTGCAGAGCTGAGGCCGGGGCGCTCTAATCCCGGTAGCGGAGTGGCCGGCGCAAATGACGGCCTCTGCTCGATACGTTTCTAGACGCAGGCGGCTGCAAACCAGGACGAGGGCGAGAACGAGGAGCTGGTGTTGGAGGTGCAGGAGTGTGGACGAGAGGGCGAGGAATACGAGAGGGAAGTGGAACATCTGCAGTACGACTTGTGGAAGGCATGGCAGGAGGTGGTGGAATGGGAGGAGACGGTAGAGGGAGAGGAGAAGGAGGAAAAGGAAGAGGATCTGGGTCAAGAGGAAGGAGTGGTGGAGATGGAGAGTCAGAGGGAGATGAAGGAGGAGAAGAGTCGGGAGGAGATGAAGGAGGTGGAGAATCTGGTACAGGATAAGAAGATGAAGTATCCAAAGGAATCAGAATTGGTTTTGGAAACAAGTCCGAATCTTGGACGTCAGGAGGATTCGCCTCAAAATAGGCAGGTTTGAGACGATCGATCGATATAACGTCGGTACGAGTAGGAAGCTGTACTTTGAAGAACTTCTCCTTCCGAAGTAACACCGGGAAGGGCCCGTCGTACTTGGGTTGGAGGGAAGAACGGTGGGAGTCATGCCTCACCAAAACATGGGTACAAGAAGAGAGATCTTTCGGAATGTAAGAGTGCACCTTTTGCTGGCGGGTCGGAGTAGGTCTCCAGGAGAGGGCACAGCGTTTCAAACGGGTGAGGTATAGGGTGGGATCAGCAGTAGCAGGAGGGAAAGATTGAGAGAAGAACTCGCCCGGCAGACGGAGAGTAGAGCCATAAACGAGTTCGGAAGCTGAACACTGAAGGTCTTCCTTAACGGCAGTGCGTATACCAAGCATAACCAAAGGGAGAGCTTCCGTCCAATGTTCTGGTTGTGGGTGTGCCATGAGAGAAGCCTTTAGCTGACGGTGAAACCTTTCACAAATCCCGTTCGAGATAGGGTGGAAACTGGTTGTATGGATCTTCTCAGAACCAAGCAAGCGCATCAAATCTTTCCAAAGGAAGGATTCGAAAACGCGACCTTGATCCGTTGTGACCGAGAGAGGGATGCCAAACCGAGAGATCCAATGGGACCAAGAAGCTTACAATAGATCACGTTAGCAAAAAGTGGATAGGCTTCCGTCCAACGAGTGACCATCAATAAGGTGAGGAATATATCGCTTCCATGAGAAGTGGAGAGGTCCAAACAATGCTCGATGTGCGACTCTCTCAAACCTTACCAGGAGGCAAGAAAAGGGCCTAAGGTAGCTTTAGTATTCTTTGCACTTTAGACGCTGACAATCCATACAGCGCGCGGACCCAGTTCCGCTACGTCGGCGGTTAACTTTAGGCCACCACAAAACGAGCCTGTACCACGTTTGCGTAAGCCTTCGACGCCCAGGTAGTGAAAGCGGTGAGATTGCAGAAGACTGCCTTTCGCATATAATTTGAACGAAAGTGCGAGGTGCCTTTTGAAGTGTCACACAAGATCTCTTCTCTATGCCCTGGAAGATTGGAGCCACTGCAGCTGTTAGAGAAGAGTTCCTGCTGAAACGATACTTGTTCTGCTCCGGGCACGTGGCATGCTGCATAATTCAATGTCTGGAATGCGGAAAGAGCGTTAATTTCAACGAGAAAAAGAGCTCCGCGTGATAATTATCCATCCGGAGATGTGAACGATGTCTTGTCTTGAAACGGAGGAAACGAATTCAAGAGACCGAGGCTTCACGGGATGACGTTCATGCCGTGAAGCCATTGCGAAAGTGATCGCTTTGTGGTCGGTCAGGATGTGGAACTCCCGTCCTTCCAGAAAGTACCGAAAATGGCGAACAGCAAGGTACATAGCAAGCAATTCCCGTCCAAAAGCACTATACCTTGTTTCGGCGGGTTGCAGCTTGCGTGAAAAGAAGGCAAGTGGGCACCATTCGCCCTTTTGGAACTGCTGAAGCACCGCACCAACAGCGAAATCGGAGGCATCTACCTGCACTCTCGCTGGTGCGGTATCGTGGGGATGAACTAAAAGAGTGGCGGAGGCGAGGGCTTCTTTGGAAGCCTCAAAAGCAGACTCTGCTGCCGGAGACCAGTCGACTTTAGTGGTGCTGCCTCGCTGTTTAGGACGAATGAGTGCGGTAAGCGGGCCTAGGAGGGCTGCCGCTGATTTCAGAAATCTGTGGTAAAAGTTGATCATTCCCAGATATTGACGAAGTTGCTTTTGATTTTGGGGAAGAGGAAAGGCTCGGATAGCGGCGACACGGTCTACAAGAGGGCAAATACCCTCAGCCGAGACTGTGTGGCCAAGGAATGTAAGAGAAGACGCGCCGAATACGCACTTGGTAGGATTGAGACGAATTCCCGCATCATCCAACCTACCAAAAACGGCACGTAGGTGATCCATATGTTCTTCAGGAGAGGAGGAAGCGACTAAAAGATCATCCAAATATGCCCAAGCAAAAGGGAGGCCACGGAGGATAGAATCGATGAACCTCTGGAAGGACTGGGCTGCATTTTTCAAACCGAATGGCATTCTTGTATACTCAAAGAGGCCAAAAGGGGTGATTACAGCTGTCTTGGGAACGTCCTCCGGAGCCACGGGTATCTGATGGTAGGCTCGAATTAAGTCCAAGGAAGAAAAAATGGTGTTGCCAGATAGGTGGGAAGTGAAACTTTGTATATGCGGTACAGGGTACCTATCCGGTGTTGTGGCAGAATTCAAAGCCCTAAAAACCCCACACGTTCCCCAACGCCCGTGGTGCCCTTAGCGACCATGTGACGGAGAAGATCCCAACACTGCTTGTGAAGGGCGCACAAGCAATTTGCCAACATGGGATTCAAACCTCGGCCTTGGCGGCTATTGAGTTTATCAGAGAGGCGCGAGCCGAAGCAAAGGTGGTGGGACCAGTGTCTCTATATATGTTCCACAGAATGCTTAAGTAGGCGTTGCTGTGAAGAGCAAGATGCAATAATAGAAGGAAAGTCCTCCTGCAGGATAGAAAGGAAGGGAGACACTACCGAAGAAGGCGGGGCGATAGCGGAAATGCCCCTTAGCTCTGAAGAACCTAGGGAACCGTGAGAGTAAAGAGCAGTATCACCGTCAACTAGACGCCTATTACGAAGGTCTACCATAAGATTGAAATGGGACAAAAAGTCAGCGCCGAGGATGGGCTGTGTCACTTCAGCGACGAGAAAAACCCACGGGAACTGGCGGCGGAGAGACAGATCCAACGTACATAAACGCTCTCCATATACCGGAATGGAAGAGCCATTAGCAGCGAAGAGTTGACGGCCTGAAAGAGGGATAGCCGAGTCTTGAGAAGGGTTGTGTGGTAAAATCGAAAGGCTAGCGCCGGAATCGATCAAGAAGGCAAGTTTAGTGGACTGATCGTAGATACGAAGAACATCCTGTGTAGTAGGAGGGGAAGAAGAAAAAGCACCAGCATCTCCCGTCGCCCCTACGACGGGTTGGCTGCTGAGTTTCCCTGATAGAGAGGGCAGGAAGGATCGCATTTCTTGGCATCCATGCCGAAAGTATGGTGATAATAACAGTACCCATGAGGATACTGGCGCTGGCGTGAGGAAGAAGCAGAAGGTGAACGAGGGACCGCGAGAAGGACGAAAGTTGGAAGGAGTGGGATCACGAGAGCGAAAAGTGTTATTATTAATTGCCGCTGTAAGGGAGAGAAGGGCCGTTTTAATATCGGCCATGCCAGTTTCGAGAACCGAAACCCG
>JABUQX010035146.1:50000-52333 GCA_015478945.1 Trachelipus rathkii
ATGAATTTATTAACCACTTCTATCAAATCAAGAGTACGACATGTTTCATTTTCAATGCTTAATAAAAGCCAATGCACTTAGCCTTGCTTGTGTCATATTGTTCCTTTAAAAATAGTTTTATGTAACTGAGCGATTGAAAATCGACCTTTCACTATTGCAGATGTTTAAACTGGTTAACGTCAAATACAAACTGAACTGCTGTACACAAGTCTGGTAAGCTACTTTCTAAAAGCAGCTGTTTTCTAAGAATAAAAAGTTTGCTAAATATTTAATAGTTACCATATTTATCATTTCACTTCTGTAGTCAATTAATGCTATGAAGGTGATTAATTGTTTCATACGAAAGTTAAATCTAAATCCGCATTTTTCTACCATTTTTGTAACCTTTTCTGCAACTTTTTCATTCGTTAGCTCTGCTATTGCTGTCAGAGCAAGGAAATTAAATAATCTCTATACATGTTCATGCTAATGTAACGAGTATTATCTGTTCATTATTATATCAAGAGATTTATTGAAAACCCTAATTCTAAAGGCTTTCAATGGGTCTTCAATTTTTAATTATTTCATAAGATAAAAGCTCATCAAAAAACCTTTTAATCTGTATTTGACGTCTAGAAGTAATTTTTGCTTCAATAAATGTTCCAATGATGTGCTAATTCCGTAGTTTCTCTCACTACATCTTCAAATTTATGTCTTAGCTCACATAAGTTGATTTGCTTGTCCCAATAGTTAAGTGCTTTCTGAGATCTGTATTTCTGAAGAATCTTATTTGGACTTTGCAATGATTTTTGTAACAACATCTGATGCTTTCCAATACTTACTTTTGAAACACAAGATAGATAAGAAAACGCAAAATTTTCTAACTGCTCTAGACATAGGGCTTCGTTTTCTTTCACTTGACTTCTTACTCATAAATATCACTTGAGATAGAACTGCGATAATACTTTTCAAATTGTTTTTATGCTATAGGAATCATACTTGCAGAGTGACGCACGCTAGTTGGACAATTTTTTAGTTTTTGTGATGCATTCGTTGTTTGTTGAACAGCTGTTAATTCCTTGGACCACGAGCTGTACAAGAACTGAAATTACACATATACTTTTTCCAGTTTGTCCTAAAATTTTTGAAGCCATTATATCCTTTACAGAATCATTAAGAATTAAATTTAAATTATGAGCTGCACAATGAATGTATTCTGTATTTGGAACAATTTTCTATATACGAGCCTGAAGTCCTAAATATTTCCTTCGCATATTTGCTCCTCCATCATAGCCTTGAGCTCTGCATTTTTCTAATTTAATGTTTTTGTTATCTAAAATACTTTAATTATTTGTTTTTTTTCAAAGTTTCGGCACTTTCTCTGTTATGTTTATAAAAAACCCAAAAAATTTCTTCAGGGGAGGTGCAACTATTTCTTAAAGGCACTCCCCAATTTTCACCCCCCCTAAAACCTGCGCACATCACAACATTCTGAATTCCTTCCACGCCGATTTGACCCTAAACACACCAAACGTACGCTTTGTTTGCCTCTTCCCTACAACACGTGTTTTCCGGGTGTCTTCCCTGTGACTGCTCATCATTCTTCGGAATTTTCAATTTTTCAAAAAACATGATTTTTTGACATTTTCTCGTATCAACTTCTACAATAGTTTGTTTGAGTTGACATCGAAATAGAAATACATGCATAGAAGGTCCATTCCCCTACAACTAGTTAAAGCGAGGACTTTTTCTCAGCATTTTTGAACTTTTGACTCTCGCCGTCTGTCCACCATTCTCCCAAACCCACTTTTTTCTTTATTTTGAAATGAGAAACTGCCCCATCAATTTTCTCGCTCGTTCGCGCGAAGTGAGCCATGACAACATTCTCAGCCATATGTGCGCTCCGCGTGAGAGGCACACTTCTTCCTACTCTAGATACATCCTTTTCTTGTATATTCCAATAGCTTTTGGACTTTCGTTACTTGAAACACAATTTTTACAAGATAATGGTTTCTCGACTTTTTTCTAAAACGAAACTTTCTTTTGAGCACGCAACGCTTTTGTATAAGTTTTTATCAAGACGCGTATCTCGCCCGACTATACACAGCTTTGAAAAATTGATGTTTGATCGGATAAGTAACAAACAAAATTATATATATCCAGTTGCACTTTTCCACAAAATTCCAAAACTGTTCGAAAAAAGCTACAATATTGGATATTTTTTACTACTTGTCCGCATCAACATCAAATTTTTAAGGGTTCTATAGTCGGCGCATATGCCATCTCTTTTATTAAGGTATATAGCTAATTTATGTATAAATGCTATAATTTTTCAACTTTTTAAGATTCTGTTA
>JABUQX010035147.1:0-24876 GCA_015478945.1 Trachelipus rathkii
CAAATAAAATTACTTTTGGTGCGGTGGATGAATTTTGCCCTCACTCTGGTGAAATGCGGAAAATTCCACTGCTCATCCAACTCTACTTCCAATCAATCCAGGATTGGCATTGAAAAACCTAATAAAAAAAGCCTGCCCTCCCCTCCCCCCCAAAAAAAAGTCCGCCTATAAAGAACAAATACTAAGCTCCAAGTGAATTTTATTTTATTTATTTTTGTTTAATTATTAGTGAGCCTAGTGGCATTTTATTCAAGATTTGCATTAATATACCTTTTAAATATTTGAAATAAAGGAGAATGATAAAAATTCACTTTTAAATTTTACTATAAATGAATGTATTTTTAAATGGTAATGACTACAAGATTATAACTATAATACATTATTGAATTACTAAATAAAAAAAACTTTTCAGCGATTGGTGGTGATTTCGCGGCAAAATCCAATCAGTCTGTTAAATGGGACGGCGATAATTTTGAGGAGAAGCGATTTCTCGATGCTAAAAGAAAAAAACTGCATGGGGTCAAGTAGCGAGGACCCGACGTCGGTTTTGGGAATTATTGAACAATGTATGATGTAGAGAAAGACTGCATGAAGACAACGATTGAATTTTTATATATAGTTTAATTAAATTATATATTGATATTCGTGATGCTGTATGTTAGTGAGATTTTTTATTAAAAAAAACGTTATTTCAAAGCATTATAAACCTAAAATTGAATATCTTTTTCGTTAAATACTTTTTAATTTTTCAGTAGTTTATCTATTGGTAAATAGCGATTTTTTTTCCTTATTTCAGTTGGTAATGTAAATTATTTCCATTTCGTCATTGTCATTTAATTAATTTTTTTATATATTAACCTGGTTGTTAGTGTTTAATATTTTTTTTTATAGACATAAATTTCTTCCCATTTTTTTTTCATAATGGTATTTTTTTTCTTTTGTACCAGCTAACAAACTTCACAGTGGTTCAAGAACTTTGATTTACTAAATTGTTACAAATTAATTTGATTTCTTTTTTCGAATTCGTTCTTAATTTTTCTTTATTATTATTATTTGCAGATGTTAAATAAAACGTGGTATGAAAGTCAACAGAAGCAGAAGGGTGGCCTTGAATCCGATTTAGCAGGGATGAATATGGGAGGTATGCCAGGGATGAATATGCCTGGAATGAATATGCCAGGGATGAATATGCCTGGAATGAATATGCCAGGAATGAATATGGATTTATAAATTTGTTGCAGAATTTTCTTTTAAAAACTTTCATAATAATAATTTAATTTTTTTACTTGAATTATGTATGCAATTTCGTATGTTTAAATTTGCAAATTATTATTGGTTATTTGAATAAAAATTGCGAGAAAGTAAATTTTGTTTTTTTTTACTCAACTTTAAAATTAATCAAAACTTTTTTTTTTATTAAAATGAGCATTAGGGGAATGCCCCCCACCCCCAGGAATTTGTCAATTAAAATTTATAAGCTTACTGAAATTTCAAACTAATGGCCATTTTATTACCAGCTCCATTATTTTAAAATATTCGGTTCCAAATCTGACTCCATAATTTTATTTTTAAATTTCCCGGCTCTGGCTATCATTTTAAAAATGTGCAGCTCCAGCTCCAATATTTAATATTAGGGAGTTTTTGCTCAGACTCAGGGTTGTGGAGTCGGAGGCGGAGTTAGTAGTTTTGAAGAGAGAGGAGTCGGAGTCGGCAATTTTGAAAAGGGAGTCGAAGTCGGTAATTTTGAAGAGGGTGGAGTCGGAGTCAAAGTCGGTAATTTTCAAAAGGGTGGAGTCGGAGTCGGTATTTTTTGAAGAGGGTGGAGTAGAGTCGGATAATTTTGAAGCCGACCCAACTCCTTTATAGGAAATAAATTTTTTTCTTCTGGCTCCACCTAAAACCTTGTTCCTATGACTCCTAGCCCTGTTGGGAGAATTGATAGGGATACCCATTTCTCTTATTCAGTAATCGTGTCTGAAGGGGGAAAAAACCTTCCCAGCAACATTTCGGAGACCCAAAGGTTTTGTGTAGATTTTTTTTTCTGCTGCTATATATAGGCCTAATTGGACTGGAATCGGAGCTTCTTAATTTCAAAATGGTTTAACTGGAAATGAAGCAGTTTAAATTTAAAATGATTGGACTGGAAGCCTAGTCGGATTTATTTTTTAAAATGAGAAACCACAAAAAAAAAAATGTTCATAAAATATTGATGCTTTAATTTACCGTTCGCTTACACGGAATTCTGTAATATATATATATAGTCACAAATACCTTTGAAAATAAAGCTGCATGTCATAAATTGAATGTGAAACTTTTTAAAGTTAGGCGGGAGGGGCCCAGATGGAAATGATAAGTGTTGGAAGTCTGCTGAAATGAGAACGTTAATATTTCTATCCACTGCGAGGAAAGCTAATTTGTCAGTACATTTTTTTCTTTTCAAACCTGTATTGAAACTGCTTTTATTGTATTAGTTTAATTAGACACTAAGAATTGTGATTATGTTGCTTATCTCTTGTTCAAGACCACCACCTGTGCCATTAATATTAACAAGGATAGAGGGAGTCTGCTAAAAAATATCCTACTTCTTACAATAATACATTCCAGGTTATAATAAACGTTTAATTCTGTATTAATGCTATATGTTTTATATAAAGAGGTGTGATTCCCGAGCAGGAATCTTAAATATCCTCTTTCGGATGTGGTGAATAAAATGCGCGATTTTGTAAGTATCAGTCACTCGTTCTTGTTCATCTCATTCGTTGACCATTTCTCAGGAGAACTGGTTGAAAAGTAATTATTCTCTTCTCGTTGAAATTTAAAATTTAACCTTAAGCAGCGATAAACTCCTGAGGAAGTACCTTCCTCGCCCAGATAAAGTGATTTAGTCAAAAGTAGTCTAGTCTCCTGAGAAGCATATGAATATTGCAGCTCCCACACCCTCGTTTCAGAGCAGTCTTTTTCAAAGACGGTTTGGTCTCTATTAAGGGGAAAATGGGGATGCTATATGTATCCTTTACGCTCTACATAGTATACTTGTAAGATCTTCAAAGGTGAAAGGTAATCAAAAATCTCGTCATATTTTTTCCAGGGGGGGGGGGCAAATAATTTTAAAATGCCAAATTGTTTTTAAGAAAGCTAGTAAAAGCTTAATGAAATATGAAAATGAACAAACTACTTGAACTCCTTCGAACATTGTGTTAAAAATGTTAGATTAAACAAGTACAGTAGTCTGTAATAAAAACTGAAGAAAGCAGATCACCACTGTTGTCTGTCACTTTTATTCGATTTACATGTGTTAACATTTAACAAATGCATTTTAAAAATAAAATAAGACTTAAAATAATTACAAAGTGCTCAAAAAGATATTCCATAGTTCAATTGAAAATAGTTCATAACAAAATAGAAAAGTTTAATACAAAAAATTAAACTATTTCTAATAGTTTACATCATTTCTATTTGTTTACCAGACTTCTTGACTTGACAATCGAAGTTGCAGAGGAAAAATGGTATTTTCGGCCAAGAATCGATTACTGATTCTATATTTGAAAAACTAATAATTAAAATTTATCTCCTAGCATAAGGAGTTACGAAGATTTAGTCGTATAAATTTTGTTAGTAGTAGTAGTTCGTGAAGAAAAGAACACTGCTCAACTAATATAAGATGAGTTTCTTGAGATTATAATGAAGCATATTATTTCTTTAGATTTCAGGAAAGCATGTACTTTTTTACTTTGAAAAAGTTCGCCCCTATTGGGCACGGCCCCATTCAGGGAGGGAGCTTTCTAAGAAGATTCTTCCTAAGATACTCATGAGGAATCGAAGAAGTATCTTTAAAAACGAGTCAATCTTTACCGCTTTCCCACGGTAAAGGCCATTTTAATAAGGTATTGTGCCGCTATACTAGCAATTTGAATCAATCCAATTCAATTCAGACATAGTATAGTATTTTTGGATTGATTTCAACTTGATTCTGAATTTGAATAAATCGACTTAAATCCAGACCTAGTATAGAAGAAGATCTATACTATTTTGAATTGATTGAAACTTAATTCAGAATTTGAATTAATCCACTTAAGTTCAGACATAATATAGAAAAAGATCTATACTATTTTTGGATTGATAGAAATTGATTCAGATTTGCTTGTGTGAAAGAGGCCTTATTCGCGCTTCAATAAGACGACGACGACTCTAAAATATTGCTCTCAAAAGTTCTCCGATATTCTAAATCATTTTTCGGACAATTATAGTTACTATGTTAAGTAAACAAGTTTCAGGAACTATAGCTCTAGTGCCCTTTACAAATCAGGCATTTAACACCCTAGTAAATATTTCAATTAACAGTAAAGCTGTGTTTATAACTTGATAAAAGTTATACGCATCAATATCTTTTATATTTTAGGAGATTTTTTAAATGCTCGTTGAACTTAACACGATTACTTGTTTAAAAAGGGGAATCATATTTTTTTATAATCTTTTACCATTAAAAAACAAATGGAAGGTGGCGATGGAAGAGTACTATCTAGTAATTTTAAGGCTTAGAAAAAGGTTACTGTGGTTTTGAGTCATTATGTCACTACTATGGTAAAGTTATTGGCTCATTTATGAAGACTGCTTCGATCATTCAGAAACTTTGTGGAACATTTCCCACCTTGGATAGGGCAATACCCATGGGACGCGAACTTAAGCAAAAAATTTCATCAATTTCGCTCTGTAGGATAATATATGTATCAACCCTTGAAGAGAGTTAATACAGTGGTAATAAAAGGAATAATTCTTCTTATCTTTATTTTTAAAATTAAGGAAATCGAATTAGTTAAAGTCAATCGGTATCAATTTAGAACAATTTAAAATGCAAAGTCATTCAATAGGTTAACACAATAGGCCAGGTTCACAGTATTAATAATATTAAGGTGGAAAGCTTAAACACGTATAATTTCCATAATCAAAACACAACTTCCCGGCTCTTTAACGAGCCGAAGCTTAATGCGACCTCTCTTCTTGTAACTTGAAGTCTAACTGCCCTTGCCTTCCCTCAAATGCAGGGCTATTTCTCGCGGGCAAGCATTTTGCATGACTCATTTGTTACGACCAAATGGTGCCGTACAGAAGAGTCACCAAATATTTTCCTTACATAGGAAAATACCAATCAATTAATAAAATTTAACATTTACAGAGAACCCCCATGTTTTGAGGAGTGAGTTACAGGGTCATATTAGGCCGTGCTACAAAGCTACTATGAGGAGGTGCTACAGCGATAGTTGTGAGGGCAAAGAGAAATCTTGTCGTCCTCACACGTTTTTTTTTTTTTTTTTTTTTTTTATTTTTAGTAGTAATTTGACATTATCATTACGAAATACAATTTTATTCTTACAATACATTGTTACAAAATACATAAAAGACCTTCTTTTAACCCCACCTCGGGGAAGTTTGACTTATTTCAACCTTCTATTACAAACCCCTTTCCGTTTACATTTGTAAGGGAACACGCAGGGAAACCCTTTATCTCACAACTATTAATGTTGTACGGCGTGGGGCCAGCCATGCCTTTTCAAACTTCAGCCGTTGATACTTATCAAAGTTATATTTAGGGATAGATAGAAGGGAAAAGAGAGAAAAAAGTAATGATTTTTTTTTTTTTTTTTTTTTTTTTTTTTTTTCTTTTTTTTTTTTTTTTTTTTATTTTTTTTTTTTCTATTGTTTTTTTTTTTTTTTTTCTTTTTTTTTATTTCTTTATTTCTGTGTTAATTTTTTTATTTTATTTTTTTTGATATTACTTTTTCTCGTTCATTCTCTGTTCGGCTTTTTTCTCTCTTCTTTATTTTGGCACGGTGCTGGTGCGCAACTCCGTTCAGATTTCCGTAGTTTAATCTAATTTTTGTTTTTTCTTTTTAGAAATTTCCATACTTTTGAAATACTCATCTCAACTCCATTAGATTTTCATTTGCTTCTTTCTCTACGCGTTTATCTTATCAATTTTCTTTTCTTTTATTTTCTTTTATATGGTTCTTTTTTGGTTTCTTTTTTATGGTTTTTTTATGATTCTTTATTTCATGGTTATCTTTTTTATGGTTCTTTTTTATTCTAGTTGAATAAAGATCGAAATTGCCGAAATCTTTTTTGTTCCTTTTTTATTTTTTTATTCATTTTTTTTCATGTTTTTTTTTAGCCCTCTGCCTATTCTCGATCATCATCTCTTGTATTTAACTTTTTAATGCAATTTGACAGATTTACCTGCTTTTAGTTTGCTAGGTGAAGTTCTTGCCTATTTTTATATTTTGTTTTTTTTCTTTTTTTTTTTTTTTTTATTTTATTTGCCTGGCTAGAAACGGATGTGTCAAAGAGTACCTTTATTGTTTATATTTTATATTACTTCTGGATGTTACCTATTTAAAATTCAGCTGTAGTATCTCGCTTATTTCTTTCTTTTTAGTTCATTAGATTCCTGATTTCTCGTTCTTTTTCCTGTTCAGTATCTTAAAGCTTCTTTGTCCGGTTACAGGCAGTTCTGCAATTTGAGCGCCAGTCTTTTCGGTTTTTTTCTTAGTCTTTTATTTGTTTTTTTCACTTTTGGTTCTTCTTTTAATTTTTTAGATTATGTCTGTTTCTTGTTTTTGTAGTCTTTTTCTCTGTGCTAAGTCCTGGTTTTATGTCTGTCTGCAGGTCCTCGGTATTGGTCCTGGATGCCTCCTCGTGCTCATCCTCTTTGGTGTTTTTTGTTATTTTATTTTTTTGTCTTGATTTCGTCGTAGTAATCCGGATCCCGGTGTATAGTTTGTCGTATCTTTCTTTTATTGTTGCGTAAATAAATAAGACGATTATGCTTTGTTTTCACTAGGAATATTTATGGTTTTTTTTTTTTTTTCTAGATACGGTCGGCTACCTCAGCCAATCATTCCCTTCGGGAAATAACGGGATTTACTTCTGGAATCAATCATATATGAACTCAGATTCCTGTGAAAAAATTGATTACCATTATTTGACTAATCCAGACTTTGTTATCGAATCATCAATGGGTGTTTTGAATAATCGCGGAAAATAATAATTGCTAATATTTAATGTAATATATTAATTGATATAAAACTAAATAAATTATAGATTATATAAGTATACAATATATATAAACTATATTATATTAAATACAATATATAAAGTTAATGCTCGTTGTGTGGTCGGAGCCTGCCTGCTTCTACCTCCTGACTTCGAACCACCCTAGCGCATTTGACCGAACACGCGATTATGGCCCTAGATCCTCGCTCCGCTCGTGAAGCAGCAACAGGCTAGCGATATCACTTTTCGCCTTTTCGCTCTTTGCGAGGGAGTACCCCTTATGATACATCCTAGACGACCTGCAAATTCGCCGGTGTAACGAGGCTTAATACCCTACATGGAAAATTATACCAAGGTTTTCACGAATCCGCTAATTGCTCTAATAGTTTTGGAGAAATCGCTGCTACCGCTCAGTCCGGATGTCACTAATACTACTACTTACTACTACTATACTTTAAGAAATAACAGAAATAATTAATAATAATAATAACTAATAATAATAATAATTTAATGATATATAATTAATAATACATATATAATAAGTAATAATAATATAATTCAATAATAATAATAATTAATAATAATACTAATAATAATAATAATAATAATAATAATAATAATAATAATAATAATAATAATAATCAATTAAAAATATTAAATAAATAAATTTAATAATAATAAATTAATAATGAATATATATAATTACTATATAATTTGTACATACATAATAATAATATATAATAATAAATAATAATAATAATAAATAAATAATATACATAATAATATTTAATAATAATATTAATATATAATAATTAATAATAGAAATAATAACAATAATATATGTGATCCGCTTTTACAAACTAAAAATTACTCGATAATAAATCGGAATGAGAATCAACTTCGATGTTCGGAACGGTAGGATGCGATGAGCACCCGGCGTGCGGATGAAACGAAGGCCTGCGGGGATGAGATGAAAAGCGAGACCCTTACCCTAAATTAAGCAGCCATTCCAAAGTTGATATATAAATTTTTGGGACAACCTACGTGATAACGATGGAACAAACATCTCGTACCCCCACCACGACTGACGTATAGACAGTGCTCAATTTTCTCTATTCAGCCACTCCCCCTTTCCTCTAAAGCTGGACGTCGGTTTTTCCTATTATCTATCTAAGATCATGATTCATAATATATTGATATAGTCTAATATAAATAATAATATATATATACTATAATTATTATATATTTAATATATAAGTTCCCAAATGTATTAGGAGAACTCATATATGTTAACCAATAATTTCATAATCTATTAATGTAATATATATAGTATATAGTATCACTCATATCATATTATCATATAGTATATCAGTTATATACGATATTATTATAATAATAATCAATGATATATATATATATAATTATATAATTATATAATATTTTAAATTTATATATATACTCGATATATATTATATATAATATATATTATATAATATAATACTTATATATATAATATATATATATATACTACTATATAGTATATAATACTATATATGTATATACTAATATATCAGATATTATATAGTATATAGCTATATATATATAGTTATATATAATTATATAATACTTGATATATTTTATAATATAATCATTTAACTGTTAGACGGCGTTTAATGAAGCCATCCAATTCTGTCAGGAAAGCTTGAAAGAACAAGGAAGACTCTATACCAACAAACCGCCAAAGACTCCTAGAATTCGCCACTAAACACCCGTCACGGCATGTAAGTTTTATAATTATATATTAAATTAACTGAGCCACATCTGCATAAAATGTTTAACTGACAACAACTATTATGCCTAAAGTCTGGGTATAACAGTAAATATAGGTTAAGTTAACCTTTCTAGGTTCGTCTCAGCATAAGCCACCAACTCTGCACTCCAAAACATACATTCAATCCCGATGCAGGTAAATATCATCATTTAATCGGCACTCCGCACTCCTATGTAGTAATAAGAATATTGTATGTATTTATTTTATTATTATATATGTTTATTATTATTACTTTATATGTTTATAATTATTAATTAATATTATTATTTATTGATTATTATCTATTAATTTATCTATATTATTATTATTATATATTATTATTTGGATATTATTATATATATTATTATTTAATTATATATATTAATGTTATTATATTTGTCTGTATCTATATTAATTTATAATTATTTAATATATATTATTAATTATTTATTATATTATATATGATTATATTATTATATTATATATATATGATGTATAATTATATTAGAAATTTATATTAAAATTTCTATTTAACGTGATATACATTTTTCATTAATAATGGTTATAAATTATATTTAAGTTATATGTATATATAGAATATAATTAATAATAACAATAAAAGGAAATGAATATAACAGGAGATATAATTTTTAAAATGTACTGTTGTAGCCGTTATTGATTAGTTTATTACAAAAGTAATTTAATTTGTTTTGTGGATTGATTATATGCTGCTGTGGTTTTGTGCATCTTGTGTTCGTCAAGGGACTTGAATAACCAGTAAAAACGAGAGGGACAAATAGTAACTTCATGAAAGCAAGGCATAGATTTGTAAAGCACGGGGTGAACAAAGCGCGTTGACGTAGGGCCCCATTTTTGGTTGTCGCTGATTTTTTTGCCCGGATACTGGCCTGTTTACTGCTCATTTAGGTGTCAATAATAAAAACAACATGTTTTTATTTAAATATTAATTTGAAACAACATTTTCTTCTTTAGAAAATACAAAAATGTTTTTTGAAAAACTAATATTAAAGACAATTCGTTTTTTCAAAACTAAATAAAGTGTGTATTCAAATCATAATAGAAAAAGGAAAGTAGTTTCATTTTATATATAAATAGACAAACGATTTATTAAATTGCAGTATAATGAAAAACAAGATTTAATTTTTAAATGATCATCACCTTTTGAAAACAATAAATGGTCATCTATCTGTAGTTTCGTAGGCTATTAACACCTCTACCCTTATCATACATTCTTTCAGTTTATCACCCACTGGGTGATGATATAGGTACACAAATGCAGCGCACTAGGGATATGAGTCAAGAAATGCATTCTAGGTCTTATTGATCGATACCATTAACTACACACACTCCACCTCCCATCGTTGTATTCCATCTATGCTACTTCCCCTCCCATTTATCCACCCCTAATATTTCGTCCCATATTATTAGTCGCGTTACTCGTTATGACCTTCTTCCCCTCCAATAAGTTTATTCTCTCTTTCTCGTAACTAATATTTATGTTTTAATTCGTGTGTTGACTACGCTTACACTCCAAACTTGCGCGTAGATACACATTCATTCATCTACAAGTACAACTAACCTACACCTACGTCAAGTTACAATACTAACCATCTTACCTTCGTCATTTGGCCCAATCTTATTCTCTATATAAGATACTCTATTATTAGTTAACTACATAAATCTAACCCTCTTTAAATTTTCTAATTAAACTCTTTATATAATATAATTTTTCCTTATCTTAGGTAGTAAACCTATAAAACCCTTTTTAAAAAAATTTAATTAGTTGGAAAATTCTTATTTTTTCACATAATTTTATGTTCTTTAATTAAAGTTATTTCAATGTATAACCGTATAACCCAAATAATCTTTAAAAAAATTTAATAGTTGGATGAAGGCAAACTAAATTAATTCAGGCCTAGATCTAAGTTTCACCATACCCCTGAACTCTACCTATACGCTTATACCACACCATTATATTTCCCAAGCGCATTGACAATCCCTCGAGCTTCACCTGCGCATATCCACCAACCCGCGGCTGGGCTCCCCTACTCTCTTACCGCAACTCATTTTCGCAGTAATAACAACAATTTCAACTCTCCCCCTATCAAATAACCTATTTTATGTTACGTTATGCAAATAATAAAATAGAAAAGAATGCCATCCCTCTCGAATTCTTAAATTCTCTTATGCTTCCGGAAACCTGTGCCTCTCAACTTGCAGTTTGCCTTTATGCCGGAGTGTCCCCATTCATCTTATTCAGTATACAGTTAACCCCTCTAATTCCTGAAGTTATTCCTTTATTACTCTATATTTTACAGTTTTAAAGGGATTACTCATTAAACGGGAAATAGACAGTGCTAGAGAGGTTTTCTTAGGACCATTTCCCTCTAGCTTTATCTTATCTAACTGAGGAAGATAAAATGATTGATTTCAAGAATTAACTACTCTTTACTCATAAAATATATAGCCATTTGTTCCTTGTTTAATATATTATAGTAAATCTTCGCCGTACATCTAATAGTAGAAGTAAACACTCGGAAACTATAGTCGTACGTGCCCCGTATAGTCTGGTGTACTCCGAGGGTCGATAGAGGTATTACATTAGAATATTTGTTTAACACAACGGTATGTGTCTTTGACGTCGAGTTTGTAAAGCCAAACAAGGTAGCTGTGTAGAAAATCATTTTTAGTGGTGGGAAAGATCTTAGCGAGTTCTACCCACTTATTGGCGAAAGTACTATTAGTGTTATTCAAAGTATTGTTCAGTTCATATATGCCGTCTAGGAGTATTACCTAGTAATTTAACATTCTCGATTATACATATCTCTCACGTATTTCTTGTTGACCAATTTTTTAGGTATGCCTCCCTGGTTCATATCTGGTGGAATCATTCTACCCGAACATGCTCCCTATCCCACGTGGTTCCTGATTTTGAATACATAATAGCCATGTGAATATATATGTCTCGCATGAATCTAGTATCTATCTTGTTAAATTAATACTTTAAAATGTACACAACATTTCTTCACAAGTTGTCAAAGAAATATAATAATTCTAGGGGCAGTTGAAGGTCTTTGGCGAGATCTTTGCAGGCCATAACTGCAAACAGGTTACCTCCTCTCCCTCTAATCCAGTTACAGTATGTAGACTTCTTGTCAGAATGCCGTCCCGTTATCTTTGAGTGGCTATGAAGTGCTGCTGAGCGCTAATCAATCATTGTTGGATAACCGACAATGCTCTCTATTGCTCGGGTTCTACTCAAATGGGAGGTGTGTGTTATATATATAGTCGCCAATTGATGCTGCATGAAGCCGAGATATAAGTCTCTGGAAGTAGTGTAAAGGTAAACTCAGGTTACCATCCAAACGGTGTATATTCGGGAATGATGAACAGGTCCCATGCAGATTAAAATCACCCCAAGGAATATCCCTACGTATACCCTCCCAGAATATTGTTACTCTGAGTAAATTTCGCCTTGTCGGAATATCTGTACAATAAGAATCATCGTACGTGTATTCATCTCTCGTCCCATATGTGGCTTGATTCTGCTATTTGAATAGCCATCACTGAGTGAAGCACGCCTCATCGGTATAAATAGAACTATAGTCGCAGGAAATGGCAATGAGGGATTTATCCTCGATAGAATGTCCTCGTGGCAGAATACACACCGGGGCCAAAATCGCACATAGAGTGAGTACTCGGAAGACGATTTGGCCCAAGTTCACTTGTAACGTTTCTGTATGTGGTATGTGACATGGAGGCTTTGCTACATGCAAGACCCGTAACCCACAGGCATCTGATTTGAAACTTCAATTTGCATTAGTAGCAATGGTCAGCTATGCTAGTCTCCAACAGATCAGTATATGCTGACTCATCTCTCAATAATGACACCTCATTTCTTCTACAAACTGTCAGAGCTCCCTACGTATTGTATTAACTCGACCTGTTTTACCACATTAATGCACAAAGGGATCGAAATGTTCACTAATTTAATCTCGAGAAGGCGCTTGATGAAGGCGAGCTAAAATCACATGTTGATTTAGGTAGGTGAGTTAGTGAGGTTTATCTTGTTTGGAATACACTGATACATGGTACAATGATGTACGTCGCTCCTCCTCCGGTTCAATTTCTCCGATTCGTCCACACTATTCGATGTAACATCCATTATACACTGGTGCGCGTTAAACTACGGGATAAAGTGGGTTTGTGGGTGTACTGTTTGGCGCAATTCGTGAATCGACTAGGCCTCACAACTGTGTCCTCAATCCAGTAGAGGATCATAAATCTCGCTGCAAGTGTGATAAGATAGAATCTTGGCAAGTCGCGTGATTGCGAAAGTCGACGTCTTAACGCTTTAGTCACACAACTGGTATTACGACACCGCACAATATCACATAGTCTAAAATCGACTCTGAGAGCCTTAGTATAATACTTCGGTGATAGAGCTATACTTCTCGTAGATCGAGTCACATCCATCTCATTATTCATACCTAGCATGTATCTTTTTCCTATTCATCTCTCTTTCAATACGATGATCTAGCATTACTGCAGTCAAATAGCAACATAGTTTTCAATTTAAAGCCTTCTCAATTAAAGATGTCCTCATATTTCGTCTTAGCTCTATTCATGCACTCTTCCTGAAGGCTTGTGGTTTCTGTCCGTAGGTTTGCCAACCCCGCACCACAATGTGGCATTCATCGGACTCCTACAACCATTATTGCCTTTACCACACGTGAAAATACCCTAAATATATATTCTATAACTAATATCCCTCCTAGGTCTCAACCTACTATAGTTATACTATCAGTTATATTGATTATACGTACACATGTCTCTATCTATAATAACTTGCTCATACACCAGTAAATGTTCCCAGCCTTCTTAAATTTATATAGTTAGTTATAATAGAGGTAGTATTTATAATAATGCTAGCCTAGTATATACTCAAACATCTGGCATACCACCCCACTCCCGCCTCCGTCTCAGCGTGACCCGCAAGTAAATAATCAAACTAAGTCCCCCATTCTGCGCGCGGGCCTGCGAAAATAAATTAACAATCTGATGCCGACTTAATCACTAAGTAATGTTATACTATACTCATATGTCCTTTAGCCTCCCTCGATATTATTATATATAAGAAGGAATAGGTAGGAGGCATGCTTAAAAATTATTTATAGAAGGTAGATATTATAGAACAGTTAGCTTTGTTTAATTATAAACACAATAAATAGCCCCCGGTCTTTGCCTGATATGGCAGGGTATGACCTTTTTGGTCTCCCCATATTTATTATGGAGTCTTATATATCATTATTAATAGCCTATACCGAAAATATAAATTCAACTAACGTAAACCCCGTCTGTGATATAGTATAGTAGCTCACACGGACTTACGGTCGTGTATTTTTACTGAAAAATATAAATAGTATATATATACCAGAGTGGGCGAAAAAATTTACATTTAGCTCTGGTAGATTTGGGGAATATACGAGTTGTTTCACACCCTCTTCGCGCACCAGTTCCACTGTACGTGTATGTTTTATAAAGGGTTGACTTACTAGTAGTGCATTCTTACGTGTGTCCCTGGGTCCCTCATTGCAGAAAATCTCTCGACAGGCGTTTAGGATGGACACCCGAGTTTTGCTGTCAATAACAAATATTATGCATAGTATAAGGTACGTGTATGCCGCAGTTCGAGCATTCCACGTGCGTTGTCGATAATAGTGTAATAAACATGTGACGATTTCCACTTAAGTGCCAACCCATTTCTCAGTATAACTATTTACCCAGTTTAAACTAACATCCCAACATACCTCCTCTCTCTCGTTTTCATATGGACAACCTGTCAAGCTTTCTCCACGTAAACGACTTACTAGATTATAAAACATAATCGTACTGATTGAAGGTATAATTAGTTTGTTACTCAGCATGATAATAGTTTAAGTCGATTATAAGTATGTTTTCAAGATATGCGAGAAATTGATCCCATGGTTTCCATAGTATGAATCGAAATCACTCCTAGTATGAGTAGTAGTACCGGCGGCTATCCCCTTTGTGTCACTACAGTCTCGAACGAAAGCAACGCGACCGGTTTACTTACACATCCGAGAACTTATTTCTTATTTATTGTTGAAAAGTCTACTAGAGGCGTCAAACAACAGTGTAGGTGGAGTAGTATTCCAGTACGATTCCTACCATATATAATGGATGAAAATCGCGATTGAAGAGGTACAGATATATGCCTTACTCCCATATATTATTCGTTCTTCGCAACAGCGTCATCATTCAGGTAACAACCAACAAACTATATCAGATTGGCGATACCTATTATCGGAGGACTATGAGATATATTTCCCTGAATACATTCACGATGTAATCATGCACCAAAACCATGTAGAAAAAGACAACAAACAAGCAGGGCGAATCACGATTCTGGAGATGGACTCCTGGTTATTGCCGATGTGTTTAGAAAAACCACCAAACATGCCATACGAATTATCAAGCCGTTGTTTCGCTGCGGCGGCGATCACCTTGTCTTACAAAACATATCTATTATGATCTGGTCCTCAAACAGGGTCAAACGTCCTCGCATAAATGAGTATTCCCAGAGGTATTTTGCGAAAAACACCCGAGGTCCCCGTTGGCCCCTAGGGGGTTCGTAATCGCTTTAAATGACCCGAATATGAGACCTAATTAAGTCATACCCTAGCCAACGGGTTTTTAGAGACATCTGTGTTTCCCTTTCAATTTAGGACAATGCTTCTTTATACGGCAGTGCAGCAAGTAATAGACCATTACGTTGCGCTACGCAATTGGGGGAGGGGTAATGCCCGCAAACCTTTAAACATAAACTTTAGGAGGCTTTAAATAATTATATTAAAGTTTCCGTAGAGACAATGAATGAAATGATGCAACTCATTTTATAATTAAGTGCAAGCATATGGGTGGGAGCCGGAGCCCGAATCGGAAACCAGAACTGTGGGAAAACCTAAGAAGTGGACTTAAAAGTTGAATCTTTGGAGAAGTTTGTGTTAGAAAAAGAATTATGGAATGAAGATGGAGTAGTTAATTTAAATTAATTGCCGGAGCACTGAACCAGTGCCAGAGCTGATCCCGCAGCCCAGACTGGAATCTGGCTCCAGACACTTATTAAGAACAATAATGACGGATTTATAAATAATATATTATATAGTATATATATATTATATATATAATATATATATATATATATATATATAATACTATATATCTATATATATATATATATATATATATATTATAATTATTATATATTATAACTATTATATATATATATATATATATATATTTATATATATATATATAATATAGTATATATAATTATTATATATATATATTATATACTATATATTTATATATATATATATATATATATATTATACTATATATATATATAGTATATAATATACTAGTATATAGATATCATTATAATATATATTTATATACTTATATATATTCATGTAGGGTGTAGAACTCATTTATGAGGGTTTCAACAATCCCAATTGAGTTTGAGGACCCCTTGTGAGCGAGTTCCCTCTGAAATAAAAAGAAGAAAATCAAGAAGAAGAAGAAGGTAAGCTTGAAGTGGTATGACGACAAAGAAGAAGGGGAACAAAGAGGAATTCTGCTTATGAAGAATCAATTGAAGGGATTGAAATTGTTCACACGTTTGCTGTAAAAGCGGGTTATCGCGCACCGGATGTGGAAGCTGGTGCAGGTGACCGGCCGAATGGATCAAAAACATATCTAACAACCCTGATATTAGTGGTCACTACTTAGTTTTATATCGCTAGAGACTAAATGAATACGTTACATAGTTCACATACTTTTTAAGAAGGAGCTCTGAGACCCCTTAGGGTTCAATTTGAACACAAAGAAGGAAGATTGTATAGAGTGACATAAGAGAGTGCCAAATGACGAAGTGATGCGGTGATGATGATTCTAGATGGATAAAGAAAGTGGTAAGGTTCCACATATGGAGTACAGAGTCAAACCCAAAATACACGATGGGCGTGCTAGTCTTGAGATGCGCGCAATACAAGATGCAGCTATTTTGCGTCAAAACGTAATTTGAATGCTTACCTGTTGTGTCACGTATTAGTCAATCCCGTTGTCTATTCAAAAGATGTATGTAGAGTAGAGGTCTGATACGTCATAGCAATGTATTACCATTGTTGTTTACCATACAAATGATTTTAGTGTCTATTTATAGAAAAAACCTGTTTCGATTCTATTTTAAAGTTTTTTAAAAATACTGTCTTTTATTGAAAAATTTAGTTTTGAAACATTCTTTTTAATTTTTTAAAAAAACATTTGGTAATTTAAAGGAAGTGATTGTCAAATTGTTAATAAAAAACTAGCTTTGTTATGAGCCTAGAGCCCAGTAGAGCGAGATACCGCAAAAATACACCAATTGGGGACCCTTTACTCAAACCCTTTGTCCCCTTCACCCTCCATTGCCACCATGCTCATGCTGATATGCTGCTTTTACCTATTCCCACGTCCTCGCAAAACACATTTTCATTGAAATGTACTTTTCTACGTAGTAAAATAATAATAATATAATATAATAATAGATAAGAATAAATAATAAGAATTAAATAATAATAAATAGAAATTAATATAATAATAATTAATATAATAAATATATATAATAATAATAATAATAATAAGTAACATAATAATATAATTATAATAATAATAAAATAATAATAATAATTAATAATAATAAATTAATATAATTAATAATAATAATAATAACTTAATAAGATAAGACAACTAATAATAATACTACTCTAACTAATAATAATAATAATAATAACTAATAATCAATTTAATCAATAAATCAATTCCTCTATGTTACCCGAACAGCTAGAGTCCAGGGAGGTCGATAACATGTCCACTAATTACCTTGCCATTTCGTGTGGATATGTTTTGGGCGGCAGGCCTCAGCGTCTGTGCTATGCGGCAAACCACGATTTTTCCAGTATATAACTACTTTGCTGGACCTTTGCTAATGTATTTACATTTCCATAACATTATGCCCAAGAATGGGCTCCAGCGAACATATTCCGGTAGTACTCCTCATGACCTACTCGTACGTCTTTATATGTCTAGTCTATTAGTTTTGGTAGCTGTCTGTTATGTAGTAGTTAGTAGTTGTAGTAGTAGTACTGGTAGTAGTAAAAGTGATCTTGATTTTGTTAATTATTATTAAATCTATTCCCTCCCTGGTTTTTATTCATATTCATATACTATTTTTTTACTATACTCTTTTTCTAAACTTTGAACTTGGACTTAAATAAATTTATCTATTTTTTAATTGTTCTATTTTTTTAAAGTTATATCCTTTTTTGTTTTATGTTTTATTATATTATTTTTTTTTTTTAGGACTTACTCGTATTGTTAATTTTTTCCTTCATTATAATTTTCTATATATATATTATATATATATATATTTATATTGAAATCATTATAAGAATAGAGAACAGACTATCCTTACATATCACTCTATTATATTTTATATATATGTGATATATTATATATTATACAACATTACCGAAGGTAGGATGATTGGACCTCCTTTAGACAGAACCCAGATGTGAGAAGGGGATGAAGTCAGTAATAGTTAGGTAGTGAATAGTTGTCGGTAGTAGTAAGTCCACCTACTAATCTCAGTGTAATAGTTAGTAAATAGCATCGCGAGTAAATAAGAAACTTCATATTCACTCTTTATTAAGAAATGTAACATCTTCTCGCAGCTAACTCATCACTTTCACATACTTTTAATAGTTCATATTTCCAAGAGACACATTTTCAACTACTATATCTATTGTTTATTTTCTTTACCTAAACATTAGCATCTCTTGAATCGTTGAACTTGGAATAAGTTTTATCATTTCTTGCAGCGTTTTGATCTTATCTTATCCCTTTTTTAAACTGATACAATCTCTAACCATCATATATGGACATGTATTTTTCGTCCATTTAAGATCCACCAACTTAATAATAATAAAGTTGTTCTTTTATTAAACTCTCGAAATTAAAAATATGTTCTTATGTATGAACTTATCATAGTAAGAGGATGAGGTAAAATTTTTGTCCCATTTTTCTTATTGTACTGAAAAAAAAGTGCATTATATGAACATTATATATATATTTATATATTTATGATAATTATCATATATATATATTAGTTGATATAATTTTATACATACATAGTTAAGAAAAAAAATAAAACTAAATATATTATATTATATATTATTATATACTATTATATATATATATTTTATTATATAACCTCATTATATTATTATTCTATTAGTGATGGACGATTATCGGATAATGTCTCGGAATCCGGAATCGGAGGAATCCGGCTTTTTCAGTCCGTAAATCTCGGATATCGAGAATCTCGGTAATCGACTATTCTCTCTGCGGAATCGCGCAAAATCGTTAGCTGGCGATTCTTTTGACTCTCAAGATTCATATTGGTATTCCAATCTGCAAAATCAATTTGTATTTACGATAACCTAATTATATGATTATCTTTCCACATATGTACATTATTATTCGAAGTCTGCGGTTATTCTGACTTCTTTAATATTCAGTTCTCTCCCTGTTTAAATTTACAATTGACATCAACAGTGAAAACTGAAGGCACAGTCTTGAGCGCGGGTACGTCTATTACGTAGAGCCTCATACGAATCATGCGGTAGCGATTTTTCATGACCGAGTCCACTGGACGCGGTTTATGCGCCAGGGACATTTTTCAATGTTTCGTTAGTCCATTGTTTTATGTAATCATGTTGTTTTATCTATTATATACCCGTGAACGTCGTAAGTCGAGCGTATTGAAATAATCTGTGTCCCTTGTAGGCTTTGCCTCCTATAACTTGGATTATAGCAATCTAAAGTAAATATTCGTATCCTTCGAATTCTATCTCTTTTCCACGTATCTCCACAAGCATTCTAATATAAATGATTGTTCTTCCAAAATGGTTATGGAAGAATTCAATATTCCTGCCCTAACTAAATTCATGTTGATATGAGCTCAAGGAAGAATAACGCACCGTAATTCTGGCTGCTTAACTAGACTATATCCACCGCACATGCAGGATCCAGGTTAATCCCTTCGTCCTGTTTGTAACACTCCCTCTCGTGTGGAACGAACCTTAGTTCATACAATGATCGCTCTACTAATATTTTACATCATAATTAAATGTAAAGAAAAAAAAAAAAATATAATCCATTTTTTAAGCAACACACACAATAGTTGGGTCCATTGTTAATCAACTCGCATCAGCCTATGTGCCAAAGTATGAATAAGTATGCAAACTAGAAGATACATTGTAGCCACCAGCGTACACCGAATTGTAATGATTCAGGCACTGTCGTACAAAACCGCGATGTAATAGTCTAAGATACGCCAACAGTTATCATAATTCCTTTCAAAAGGTTTGTTTTCTGATTCAACAATAAAAGAGACGGCTTCTCACTACTTTATATTGCTGAAGTGATCATTTCCAAAAACCTGCAGTGGCTTAGAAACAACGGGAACATGTTCTCTCGAAAATAGTCTAAAAATACTTAAAAATTTTGTGTGGCGAATTGTACAAATTTATGAGCCCCCACAATGGAATCAATCCGCGCACAGTCCTCATGGCAAATAGTGATCCTCCCAAAAAATGGAAAGTTCTGATTTGATCTCTCTATTTTGAAAAGAGCCAGAAAAATGTAAAAACTCTAAATGTTGGAGGGACTTCGGTTCCGTCGTCGTCAGTGACCTCAGGTCCATGAGCTTGAAAATAAATACGATATCTTTTAGTAAAAAACTAGATTTAGGCATGTTACTTACTGATAAAGAATCTTGTGCTTGCCATTTAGGTCTTGCAGTCCACGCTCTTTAAAACTACATTCCATGAGGATGAATAATTTCAATTAAAAAATGAAGATATTCTTAAGCAAGTGGATGTGCGAAGACTCTGAATAATCTTGCATAAAGAGTAAAAGAGCGAGAAAATAGTTTCCTACTACTTTAAACCGAATCCTGATTCCCTTCGCATTTATCCAGCAGAAGTAGGGAGGAAAAAGGTAGATACTGAACATAATAGTTGTTGTATAACCTCCCCAGTTTTGGAAAGCTGGTTTTTTCTCCGGAGATATTAAGTATGACAAAATGAGGGAGTTTTAAAAGGAAACAGCAGAAGAGCAAACTCAGTTTCCTAAGAGAATAGACACAATTATATAGTTTATTCAAATTTGAACAAATAGCTTATAAAAGTAGTAGGAAGAAATCAGCAACTATAAAAATATGAGAACTTATTAAAAATTCAAAAGTCCCCTTACATGGTGGTCATCGAATAAAGGTAGTTTTCAGCATTTGACTGTCCTTGCTAGAAAATATTTAAGCTCGCCCCCTCCTTTTCCGTGGAAAGTGAAAGACTCTTCGGAATTGGAGGATCAATTTATTGTCTCCATAGAAAAATAACTACTCTTTTCAAGAACGTGGCACCGAATGGTAATGATTTGTTTTTCCGCATCACATACCATGTATCAAATTGTATAATAAATTGAATAAACACTTTGTCTAACTATTAACACAATGTTAAGTAAGACACTTGCAATGGAAATAATGATCGAGTTAAGGAGTCAATAGCAATAAAAATATACCTCCATGAAGAAAATTGCTTTCCTATGATTATTTTATTCGTGAGTTCTTTATAATAGAGTTTGCTATACTCTTCTTCCAGTGGGTTAAATAAATATAAACAAGGTGAGATATAACTAATTATTTCTTTAGCAAAGATAGTCAGTATACAAGAATTCATATAACAGATTAATTATAAGAGCGGGTTTTAAAATATTCATAAAATAGTTGGATTTATCAAATTAACATATAATGATATATATATATATATTAGTACTATTATTATACATACTATATTATATAGTATATATATTATATATATATATATATTATATAGCGTATATATTATAACTATTATATATATATATATATATATATATATATAAAGAATTTGGAATCATCGGAATCGGAAATCGGAATCGGAATCGGCGAATCGGCCACTTTTGGACTCGGTATCGGAAATCGGGAATCGGAATAATTTTATTAAAGTATATATGTGACCTTATTCAAGTATATTAATATATCATATACTATATATAACTATACTAATATATACTATCATAGTTATATATATATACTATTATATATATATATATAATGATAGTATATATATACAGGTGATAATATTATCTATGCTGAGTAGGTTACACCAATATATTCAATATAAAATATCTTATTTCTGATAATAATATATATATGGCAGTATTAGAAACTATGCTTCCTACTCTCGGTCTGAGTATATATATAGCTATGATGGAGACAGTTCGATTTATAGAAGAATGTAAAAGGAAGAAGTAATTCTCATGGTGGTCGTAGAGTCGCACAGCTAAAACACGAGGTCGAGACGTATAACGAATCCCAGTAATACTTCAGTTCGCCGATTGCTGACGAAACCTCATAGCGGCTCAGCAAAGAACATCAGATAGTAAAAGTTACGTTTCTTTACAACTCCGAATAGTCGTAATTCCTGAGCCCTACGTTATGGGCTATCCGCCGCGTAGTGACCTCCTAATAGAACATGAAAACACCAGTGTATCAGCGAACTCTCGATGGATAACGGAGAGAGTCCAAACAGCGAGAGTTCTCCAGCCGGAGAGAAATATTTTTGAATTATGTATTTTTTAGATAAAAACACTTGTTCTATTAACAAAAGATCCTGAAAAAACATTTTCTTATGAGATACTTAGAATGTCTTCCATGATATTTCCATTGATCAGTTTTTTTCGATAAAAAAAATCATTTTCGCACTTAGAACTTCGAAAATAATATTTGTTTGATTCTTAATCGAAATGAAGCTAAAAATTTCTGTATTACTGCTTTTGAAAAACAATTTTTGTTTTTTTGAAAAAAGCATTTAGCTTTTGCTGAAGCAAGACTATACACAATCCTTTTATGGTCCATACTCTACAAGTTGTTATAATTTTAATAGTAAAACAGCATGTTTGTGTACACCCTGTCTGAAAAGCAGAAAAGCAAGTATCTAGCTGCGAACCAGCCGAAGAGAGGCTTCCCCGCTCCCCTTAAAATTCTGCCTCCAACACTCGTGCTGATAATTGTCTTTGTGGAGCTTTACTGCGTTGCATGATTACTCTCTTTAACCGGCGCTTCGTTGGTTTTGATAGTCCAGTTGTGACAGATCTCGTGCAACTAAAACACCAACTCCATAAGTGAGAATAAAAGTTCTTTGTTCAATCTACTCACATCATAAACTAATAGTGATTCCTATATCTGTACTAAGAGCAAAAACATCATACCGACTCAATATTTACTAGTAAAGAACAATTTTATGTTCTGTTCTACTGTATCACATGTGCTTCTCGTGGGAGATATTAAAATAAATTTTCACATTCAATTAATCCAAAGATACACTCGAGTATCAACACTATACTCTATGATTTCCCGTCATACGTATGATAGTACATTCACTCCCTCTCTTAAATATACCTCACATTCTCGAACGCGAGTATTTCAGTTAACCTCTCAATAAAGTCATGGAATTTATGTGATGTAGATTGGCAAACTTTTAATTCATAAAGAATGATCGGTTAAAAACTTAAATCTGTCTTAATAAATTTTATGGTTTATTATTTATACATAAAATACATTTTTTTTTTGTTGTATTTATACAAAACGTATTTTTTATGTGTTGTTTATGCAAAATACATGTCCAAATATGATATATAGCAGTCAAAATCAGATAAAAAATATAGCATAGTTGAGACTGGCGCGAGGCCGTGCCACGGGGCTTCTCTTTTCCGCTACTTGTTATTACTTGGCCGCTCTCTGCTGCTTTACATGCTTTATGAATCCATAAAAAACACATGTTGTTTATTAAAAAAATTAACACCTTTTAAGTTTAAAAACGTAAATTGTTCTTTAACAAATCTAAAATCGTTTTTTTTCCATTAAAACCGAACTGTTTTCTTGTTTCAAAACACTTTAATAAGAACCGATGAATTCCATATAAACAATCTAAAATGTTTTGCTGTATATGTTAACTGGAACACGTTTTTGTTTTCTAAAAATTTAATAATAAATTTTCTTTGGTACGGGGAACTCCCTGTTATGGGGCTTCTCGGCTGTACCCTTGAAAGTCTGACATGACTGTAAGTTGATTCAGTGTTGTCAATGGGTATCCGATAATCCATATAAGAACACCAATATCTACTATCCTGATTAAAACGTAAACGGTACGTATTCTCAGTCCCCGCCACCAGTCATCTGCACGCCGCGGCAACTCCAGACACCAGAATACGCGACATCATACAGCTGTCAGCACCCTGAGCACCCGCACTCGCCATGTAAGACACCAAGCGCCACGCTCCGAGGCAACACCCAGGCACCACCAAGACAGCACCCGTAGCACCCCAGCCCCCAGCTCTTTAGCACACCAGCTATAAATACTCTATAACATTGATTATTACGAACAATACTCTCGACGCGTCTACATATCCTAGTATATATACATATATATACGTTGTTATCAGGCCTCTTCAATAATCTCTAATTCATTATAGGTATTTTATATCAGACCTCCCTATTATTGATTAGTAGTTACCCTTACGTATAATATACCATCAGGTCTATACTCATTTGCGGCTTTCTATAAGCGTACATCTCTTTGAAACCTCTACACCATCTCTGAGATTTGTCCTTCATCATTCCATTTTAACCCTTTTTATTATACGTGACTCATAATAATTTATTCTTATGTATATATTCTATTACAAACATTGCAATCTCACAATAGATATCTGGCCTAACATTATCTACAGATCTAATACCAACCAAGCCTCGCTACCAATACGCTTTCTAC